>JAUESH010000042.1:632575-654911 GCA_032275165.1 Synergus magnus
ACTGATTCTCAGTGGATTTTCACTGATTAAAATCGTGAAAAAAGAGTCACTGAGAATCAGTGAACTTCCACTGATTCTATTTTAGAGAGTATTTGTTATGGCGGCCACTTTCGTATAAAAGTTAAAAAATAATCACGTGTTCTCAAATTTACTTGTTAAACTGTCAGTTCTAACTCAACCCTTTCAGTATACCAATCGCTAATCAATTTATTCTTCCTCATCACCATTTCCGTTCTGCCTATTTTTGGTGCAGTGAATAATATCTATTCGTCACTTTAATTCATTTTTTAAGTTGAGAAATTGAAGTTCGTGTATTAAAAATGTAATTTTACTATATGTAACATAAAAAATAAGGAGATTTCTGAAGATTTCGAAGCAATTTAGAAGATTTTGAGGAGTTTTAGAACCTTTCAGAAGTTTAAAAAGAGATCATTTCGACAATTTTTAAAAAGGTATTAAAATTTACATAGAGTAATTCAAACTTAATAAATACTCTTTTAACAGCTTTGATGTTCATTTAGTCTCTAGGAAATTAGGATTCAAATTGCATAAGACTTTAGTGTCTGAGAATCAAATGCAATTGAATTATTATTGCATACGTATATGTATAAAGGAGTTGAGTGAACTCGACAAATTGACGACGCACATGGATTTGCGAGACGAAAATAAATTAGTTAATTAAAGGAAGTATTAGATTGAACCAGAAATGATACCCAAACAAGTAGAACTTTAAATATGGTATTGAAAGACATTTTAATTCCAAGTATTTTTTATTTGAATAATTAGTTAAATAATTATTGTTTGTATTGTCTATATTATGCATTGCCAATTTTTAATATTTAAAAATAATCCTAATTTCTATAAAGCACTCAATTTTAAATATAAATTAGGAAGCAATATAAATATGTAAACGAAAGAAAGAAATAATTCGAAAGAAGTTTAAAAACATAATTTAATCAAGATATCTAATTATAATTAGAAAAGAGTTTACTAAAGCCAAGTGAAAAATAATTAGATGCCACAAAAATGTAAATAGGTGACACTGATTGCAAAGTACTCGAAATTAACAATAATCATGTTTATTTAATCTCAAAGAAAGAATAATGAGATGATATGAAATCACGATTATGAACAAACTACTTGTCGGTCAAAAAATATAATTGATGTTTTATCAGCAATTAAGCTAGTGATAAAGATTTAGAGCTGTCAGTAATAATTAATCTCTTTCTTAAAAATCGTATTAATACAAAATATTTTATTCTATTTCATTTATTTTTTAAGATTTAAAATGTATTCATTAATTAAGGATTATTTAAAATCTCTCCTTTTTGTGCTTTTGCAAACTCCTTTTTTTGGAAAAAAATATCCTTCAACTCATAAAAAGATTATGACTTCAATGTTCAGTTACAATTATTTCACGGAAGACAACTTTATAGCTACTTGAATATCACATTAACCTTCGTTTAAAGTAAACCTAAAGACAATTAATAAACATTTGTCAATTTTGTAAAAATTTTTCACGAATTGTACAAATAATTTTTCTATTAGCAACCCAGTTTATATTATTGAGACAAATTTGGGTCATTCATTAACTCGGAAAGTATTAAGTTTCAGAATTACTTGAATTACTTCAATTAATTGGGAAGCTCACTTAAATTTTTTTAAGATTCTTATCTTGTCACTTTAGGATTTGTGATGTAATTTTCTTTATACTTTAAAAATTTCTTTTTAATTCTATTCCCTAAAAAGAGCCTTAATATTTAAAAATACGTAATCTGACAGCGTCATCTAAATCCACAAATTTTTCAGCTATAAACCGATTAGAAAGTATCCACAGTTTTAAGCACTTAAAATTTGCAGTAGGTAAAATTTTAGAACGTACAGTTCTTGCAACTTTTTTAATTTTAAAAAGATTTTTTTTCAACTTAAACTAATTTCCATTTAAATATTTGGATAAAGATAAGATAAGATTTGATTTCTAATTTGTATCTCAAGTTATATTAATTTTAAGAACTCAAAAAATTCAAACCTTGTTCAGCCCTGATAAAAAAGCTTGGAAGAAAAGACAAAATCACAATTGATACAATGTACGAGTCATCCATGGATTCAAAAACTTTTCACGGTCAATGATCTATGCCAAAGTCTGTTTAAAGCCTTGTTTCTTTTTGATTAAAATCCTCTCACTTAAACTTGTCACCTTAAACTTCACAGAAAAATAACTCACTAATCGAGATTCTTCATGAGTCATATTAAACTTTATTTAATAGTTTATTATTTAAATTTTTGAGTTTCTTTGGTAGTTGTCGTGTTTATTAATTAAAGATCCACTACAAAATGTACGAAGGCTGAGTTAATCCAACGAATGCCAGAAATTATGCATCCGACTTGGATTGAATTCAAGAGCACTCCACAGTCCACACACACAATATTAAATGTAGGTGTGCAATTGTGCATTATTATATTAGTCTACCACATGACGTTTAAAATTATCTTCGTTCTCCACAGAAAAGTTCCCCTGGAACGTAGTAGAGGGTCGCATCTATTTCTGTATCCTTTGCCTCAGTAGAGGGGACATTTTTTTATTAATATTTAAAAAGTTTAATTTTGAATTTTTAGAGAATTGGTTCCAATATATTAGTCATCTATTTTAGGGCAGGAGCCAACTTTGATTTCACCGCCATAGTCCAATAAATGTATTCTTCCGTAAAAAGAGAATTAGAACCGAATTATGAGAATTTTCTAATAGATGTAGCAGAATTTATTAAGGACAGCTTTATCAAAGTTAAAAAAAAGTTTGATAGTTTTTCCGATGAAAATTAATATTTATTTTTTCCTCATTCCAGTCTGCTGCGCAAAATGTATTTTATATATTTATTTACGAAAAAGTTGGCGAAATATATATGGCTAAAGTCACGTTTTCCATTTGCCCTTAAGACAATATTTATAGCTTGCTTGATCATGTGACTTAACTTACGTTTCATAATTCCAAATTGTAATTACTAAATTTTAAGGCCCAAAAGCACAAGTCGCAAAAATAAAATACCCAGAAAGTAAGGACTGTTGAAGACTCTAACGTGGGTTTCTTCGTATTTGTCGGATTTGTTTTTACAACTATCATCCGTTAAGGATTATCTTCCTTTTCGAAACTTGAACCTTTTTTCATTACAGCAATAAGGCTTAACATAGGTCAAAACAGATGTGCAGCGATTTCGAATCTTTCGCCTTAAAAATCGTCGTAGGAAAAAAATGTCTAAGTTTTATTTTGGGATTTTCCCAAATGATTATCCTTATCATCTCTGTATCTACATCTCTTGCTAATCCTCTAGCCTCTAGTCTCCTTTTGTATAAGCTTGTCCTATTAGTGGTATAAGATCCAAATTTTTGACCCAAAATAAAACCAATAATATACGTAAGATCCAAATATGTAATAAAAAATCAGACCTAAATAATATAAGTACCCAAAACTGAGGTCCAATATAGAAATTCGAATTTAAATTTGAAACCCTTGAATTTCGAGGGCTGATTGCGCTGAAGTTTCAGACGTCTACTCACATCAGACGAATTTTTTTTTTCTTCAAAGATTCTCACTAAAAAAATTGGTTTATTTACAATATTTTTAATTGTTGATGAGAAATCTTTGATGAAAAAAAAATTCGTCTGAGTAGATGTCTGAAACTTCAGTCCAAACGAGGGCTGAACTAAACAACGATTTTTTTAAATTTAAATATTTGAAATTGAAAAACAATTTAGAGTTGAGAAATGTTTATATTATACAAAATAATAATTTATATTTCTTTTAATTTCAGAAAAGTACAGGACTTACTCCAGTATCACTTTTGCAGTAATTCTTCTTGGAGTAGGAGTTCCTCTTTGGTGGTATACGACAGCAGTTCCTCGATTTCCGCTTCCTTATAATGGAATAGCATCACTTTCCAATTTGGAAACGAAAATTCTAACTAAAATCGTGATTGCTGCTCTAAGCCAAGAACGTGCAGAATCTTTGGCTCAAGAAATAAGCAGCCACTTTGAGAATTCAGGTGCATATCTGTTTAAATTAACTATAATTTTTTTTTGCTAATTAAAGGAATGATTGCCAATTTGCAAGCAATTCTAATTAAGAATTCGAATTCGAATTAAGTTTAAAATTGACCAATGCATAAATTTTGAAGTACTCAAACTTTTAAGAATGCAGAAAATGAGAAGATTTGAAAGCCATTTATATATTTGTTCCAGACATATCCAGATTTATTATTTTCGACCTTCAAATATAATTATCCTTAATTTAGAAAATGACCACTTGCAACAATTTCGCTTTCTCCATAAAGATCAGGAACTAATTTCGGATCGTAATTGGAAACAATAATTCTTAAATGATTTATTCCCAGAATTGATTAAAAGCAATCCTAAGTGATAAGAGAATGACATGCTGAGTTTAAAAAATTAGACAATTATGGGAAAATCGTTCTAATGTAGAGTAAGAACTTCTCTTTTATATTAGTTGACACTTAAGCGCTACCGAATTTAAATTATGAAATCTAATCTATATATTGTAAGATTATGTTGAAACATTAATAAAATAGCATTGGAAGTTACTACCGACCGTGAAGTACATATTGTCAATTGGAGGGATAAATGGCTTTGACATCAATCTTTTGAATTGCGTCATAAAATGGGTTCGCGAAAAGTATTTGAGAGCTGCAAATGCCTTTAAACTTCTTGGAATGGTTCATTAATTTTAGTAATAAAATCACCCTTTAAAATGGTATTTGGAGACCATCAAATTTCCACTTTGAATAATGATCCTACATTCAATTAAAAAGCATCAAATTTAGAATTAGCAAAATGAAAAATTCGTTAGAAACTCTGATTAGACATGAGTTAACTAGAAATAATTTTTTATGTTTCAGAAATTTGTCATTTGGATATATCATATGTCGTGACTTCCAGAGATTTTGTATCAACAGCATATACAACTCAACATTTAGAAATTATGTCTGCCTCCTTTAATCTCAAAGTTGGCGATTTGTTGCTACTGGAAGCTCCGAATCTCAACGATGGAGTTCTCGTGGGTTCAAATCGAGCTCTTTACTTCGCAACTGACACTCGTAATACAAAAAAATATATTCAATATAAAATTTAAAAGAAGTATAAAACTTATGAAAGAAAATAGCAGGGTGGCCGCAAGTCAAAGAAAAGTTAGGGAATTTTCAAAATGAACTTTTACGGCCACCAATAAATAGATAATAAGATTATACCAAAAATTATTATCGGTCGTTGAATTGAATTTGTAGCAGAAAAATCAATTTACATTAGAGTGACTAGCATGAATTGAGTTCAAACTATACGATCTTTACTTTTAAATTAGTCCCGCATAAGTACACAATGTGGAACAAATGATTATGTCATCGGTGCATTGACCGATTAATCGCCTTTTTTTAGCAAGATTTTTTTTTGGATCGTGTAAGATAAATATTTATGAATAGTCTTTCGTCGTTTTAATCTTGAAGAAATTTGATTTTAGATGCCAGAAAAGTGTCAGAAGTACTCTCTAAATGGATCCTGAGAGAAGATTCACTGGCTCTTACAAAAAATGCCTTGACAGAACCTACAAAGTACAGTTTAGATGAAGAAAATAGAAGAAGATTTCCCGCTAGTCCAGCCTATGATGTTCTACTTACACTGGTAAATCCTAATCCAGAGAAGCTAAAGGTCAATTGGAGTCTCCCGACTATTGCTGACGGTGAAATTCTTATAACTATAATAATTTTTCCTCTTGTAAATATTATCAGTTAATATAAAATATTTTCTATTTTGCATTCAATATCTTTTTTTATTTTGTAAATCCGGTCAATTTTTAATTATTTTCTCGAGAAACGAATGATTAATTTAAATTTTCTTCTAGATTATATGGAGCCTTTTCTTGAAGAACTATCTTTGGTAGCCAATTTTTCAATCAAGTCGCAATGGCTCTACTTATTGCCATTGGATGTCAGACCAAAAGAAGTTTCTGATAGCAGTGTTCTGGGAAGGCATTTTGCTTTATCAGAAGATGTTCTTCCCCAATTAATTACACCATTAGAGAAAAAATTGGGTATGAATATCTAAAGAATTATTATTTAGAAATTAGAATTTAGTTTCTCTTGCAGTAAATTCGTTTTATTATACTCGATAAGACAATGTTTTGAATTATTGTCTATTTGTTTTACAAAAAATCCGTGACAGTGTAAAAATCTGAAAAATATGCAATATAACAATTCCAGCATCGCAAGTGAGTTTGCATCCGTGCATAAACTTAGTAATCTACATGGTACCTTGTGAGCAAGGACCTTTACATATTTATACTCGAAGCGGTCATCGTTCACACACTACTAGCAACGTCGAAGCTTTCCATTCCCCTAGGTATGAAATAAGTAAAAATTACATTTATTACCATCTTTTGTACCTTTTTTCAATCTTGATTCCTGGTATTTTCTTTTTTAAATTTCGATTTTCTATATAAAATAAATTTCTCCACAGATGGGGTGGCGTTGTTATCGTTAATCCTCCACTGGATGCGTGCATAAGCACGAATAGTGATCAAGCTGTTCAAATTACTCCCGACGAAGCTACCATCGTTGGAGTTTTCTTTGCACAATTAAGGCTTTTGCTAGGAATTCCTGAACCGGTGAGATTATGTATAAACAAATTAGAAATCCTGTGCTAAGTGTCCTATAAATTTCTTTCCTATAAACTTTCTTTTCTTTCAAAATCTTATTTATCTTCTCTTGAAGGAAAAAAAAAAACATATTGAAGAAATAATCAAAATTTAAACTTATTTTTGAAATTGCAAGTGATTTAATTTTGAAAATGCTAATTCGAAATTGTGTTTCAGAGTCCAATTGTAGGAGCAACAATAATTCCTTTATTTGGAATGAAACCTCGCGATTGGGAATTGGACGCTCTCCTGCGAATTCGTGCCGTCGAGCAATTGACATCTGCCAAGTTGACCTTGCAATCTCTAGCACAGCTTCTTGAAGAGATCAGCAACATCGTCATAACTGAGACTGTTGGTAACAGAATAAAGAATGCCCTTAATTTAGTTGAGGAATCTGCTGATCTACTTCAGAGAGGAGACTTAAAGGAAGGATTTCTCAAAAGCAAAGAGGCTTTTGTCACAGCTGAAGCTGCATTTACAGATCCTTCACTTCTCGCCCTTTTGTATTTTCCTGACGATCAAAAGTAAGTCACATTTTTAATTTTATAGGTTTGCTTTTTCTTAAACCTCGCTAAACGTAAATTTAAACTTAAATTATATTTAATTTCTGTACACGTATGTTTTAATATTTTTGTTTCAGGTATGCAGTTTATATTCCCCTCTTTCTCCCAGTTTTGATTCCTGTTGTTCTCTCCCTTAAAAACATAAGGCAATACTATTTTCCAAAAAAAGAACAAATCGATTAAATCCTCGCAAACGACAATTAGTAAAGGATTTAACGTAAGTTAGTTGATCGATGTAGGTCAAAGAGTATTAAAAAATACCGACGTTTTTTTTTACCACATAAATTTTTAACTCTATTATTCCATATCAAATTCATATTTCAGGGCGGCATCAAAACTTCACTTTTAAAATTCCCTTATTTATCTCTGCCTTTCTTATTAGCAATTCTTCATTCTCCCTGACCATTAATATTTAATTCTCAACGCTCACTTCACTGATTTTTCCACGGTTTCCCTGACTGGCGGCCGCCCTGGAGTTTTTTTTGTTCGTATAAAACATTATTTTTGGAGATAAAAACAATGAGTCGCATAAATAAGGAAAAAGGATGAATGCTATAAATTATGAGTTTTATTTTAAAATTAAGAGGGATGAAGAGTGTTACGTGAAATTACTTTAAGAAAAAAATACAATTATAAATGTTTCTTGAGCCGACGGTAACGTTTGACTGAACGAGAAGTTTTCTCTGAGCATCAAACGAATTTGAGATTTCAATCGTCCTCTCTCTCCCTTTCTTTCTCTCGTTTGTTTTCTCTCACATTCTTTTTCTGTCAGAAGTGTTTTTAAATTCTCGCGTCGCAACATTTCTTCGCTGAATAAAATTTTTCGCGCATTTACTCAAACATACACAACGCGGGTTTACGACAGCATTCCTTTCACTCTTCGCCTTTCGGAACTGCTATTAATTATCATTAGATCGTTAGAAACAGCTAATAATATATACACGTGTATCAAATCAATCCTCAACCAGTTACCAAAAGGTTACAAAAACTTGCCAAGTTAAGTTACAATTAAAAAATGTCCGCCTACATCGCGAGGCCTCCGATTCTCACTTCCCTCTTTGGTCGCCTGTGACAGTTTGTACCTAAAGAATCGTATTTAAATTCGAAAGATTACCTATAAATGAATCTAGTCGTAGTTTTTTCAAATTTACTTGAGAAATTTACAGTAAAAAGTTTGCGGTAAAAGATTCTTTTTGCTGTTTCACAAGATTATTCCCTTTAATGAATTTTCACAGCTTGATAATCTCGAGAAACTGATTGTTACTGTATAAGTCTATAATAGTAGCGCAAGTAGTGACATGAATAGGATAATAGATAGCATAGTGTACTAAAAATAGTAAAGTGAAGTAAATGACAACATCAATGTAAGAACAACGACAAAAAATCGACACTCATCGTTATTCTCACATCCTAAGAGGAGGCCTTCGAGGGTAGGCAGGCTGTGCTTAAATTAACGCTCGAATAAAAATAAATTAGTCATCAAATTGAAGCGTCTATTCTCGTGAAAAATAGAAAAACGTAAGAGTTAAGTCAGCGGGGATTTTGAACTAATTGTATCGCGTGCTGTAAGGCATCAGCGACTTTCTGAAAAACAGGTACACCTTCGCGCGTTGCGTAGTCCGACAGGTACATTCGGCCCCTATTGTAGTCTTTCGTGGCTTGCTCCGTCAGCTAAAAATCAAATAAAGCATTTTACTTGCGTTTTAGTCTTAGGATTAGGCTTAAAAAGACTGATTTTAAGATCTAGATCTAGAATTTCAAATTATAATGGTAACAATTGAGCCTCTGAATAATGTATAATTCGGCATATAAAATTCGGGTGGCCATTCCAACTGGCTCCTGTTGTCTTTAAAATCGATTTTGAAAATTAAATTTTTGAAATATATGGCTTTGAAATTTCCTGCAAAGGCGTATATTTTAAAAATTTAATTTTCAAAATCGACTTTAAAGACAACATGGGCCAGCCGGAACGGCCACTTGAATTTTATATGCCTTTACACTATCCAGAGGCTCAATTCTAAGGAATGTCGAAACGAACAATTTTGTACTTGTAAAAATTCTCTATTCGAGATAAAAATGCTAAGGTAATATACCTTTTCACCTGACGCGACGCATCCATCAGGAAGGGTTTGAACACAAAGGACAAGCTTGGCGCGCAGTCCAATTAAATGAGCCGCCAAGGCCATAATGGCTATTCCGCGTGCATGCTGCGGCACAATTAACAATATTAGTCGCGAACTTTTCATGTGCTGTAGTTCTTGCGGCAATATCCTAACGTTGTACTCGTTTAAGCTCGGTCGATGGAACGATAGTCCCATCGATCTAAAACACACACAAGAAAATTATCATTCACTATTAAAATTCAACTATCTAAATCTTACTTAAAAATGAATAACTTACTCGATTAAAGGTGCCGCTGAAGATTCTAACCATAACAGATCTTTGCCGACCACTCCAATGTACAAATCCCTTGTTTCGGAATCCTGAATTAACGAGCTAGTCCAATCTGAAACATTCAAATCTCCATTTATATAATAATACCTTTTCAATTTTCTAATTTAATTTTTTAAATTGCTACTGTGTACATTGGAGAAAGAGAGAAAAGTGAGTTTGTGTCGCGGATAAGAATCACGATCATGACTTTCCGTGAGTTTTGGAGAATCAGAAATACCTAAGAAACGATTAAAAGGGTGTACGAAAGCTCTGCGCAGAAACTTTGATGTCTTCCTACTTAAAATACTCCAAACTGAAGGTATCTCACTTTCACAGGTCACGCCATTGTTCTTCGACCGCCAAGACCATTCGCTCGCTATCGCGCAAAATTGATCAAAGTTTATCCTCTGCTCCTTCGGGTCACCACTTGACGAAAGACTTTGTATTAGAGCTTCATAAGTTTCTGAAAAGAAAATAATATTCAAGATCAGGAAAACACTGATTTCGATATAAGGACGATCTCAAAAGAAGTTACGAATTAATTTTGTAAAATATAAATGACAATTACCCGATTTATTCACAGCATTAAAAAGGTCTGAAACGGACACATTACACTTTGCATTAGACTGCAACGTCACCAAAGCCTGAAAGTCGACGATATTTAAACACTGAAATATTGCAGCAAGTTATTATCATACTTACTTCGCCTAGACTTACGGTTCCTGTATCATTAACATCTAAGGACTGAAAGATCTCTCTTAATGTTCTGAAAGCAAACGTTTTAAAAAGTTTAAGAACTAAAAGTTATTCCATTGCAATTTGAGAATATTTTTTAAAAATTGCAATTTAAACGGATCCAAACTTTAAGAAATTATAATAAAAATGACTATTAAAATCCAAGAAACAAATTTCCAGTTTGAAACCATTTTTTCTCGGTCATTAACACTAAAAAATTCAAGTTTTCGAAGGTAAACAATTTAGTACTTGAACTAGGTTTACAAATATTGAAACAATAAAAATCATTTAAAGTCTAATAATACTAAATTGGGATAATTGGAACTGATTAATATCCTATCGAGTCTCTGTCGCACCTTTTTTCTGATTTATTCACTTTTTCCTTGAAAACTGAATCACACAGTCACGTAACGTTTGAAGACAATAGAATGACTAATAAAATGTTTTGACTTAGTAACTCATACAATAAAAAAAAAATGATTGGTCATCTCTTTTTTTCTAGAAAAAATGTTACACTAAATTGTTTGTTTTGTATACCTAGATAGTGAAACATGACTATAAAAAGTTGCTTACACTGTGTCGTTTCCGTGCTGATTAAGTGAGATTCGAGTAGGCCTGATTCCATCCTCGGAGTGCAAATCTTGCACCTTAATTTCTTCGCGAAGAATCTGCAATTAGCGTAGACAATTTAATTAAATAAATGCAGTATTCTATATAGTATATTATTTGAAGGCAATGTGTCTTCTTTACCTTGGACGTGCAATTGAGAGCGACAGACACACTCTCGAATATTGGTATCCTCTGCCTATCCATGAGAAATTGAAGTACTAGCAGCCCATTCATCAGGTCATAGTATTCTCTATAAGAAAATCTATATTCAGTTCCAGCAAAAAGAACTAATTTTGTTCGAAGCTGATAAGATCTAAGCTACAATTTTTGTACTTTAAAGTTTAGTTAATTCCTCTTGCCAAATCTGTACATTTCAAAGTCTCAAAGTCGAGAAGACAAACTTACTGAGCAGAAACTGTTTCTCCAAGAATAGTCTGACCCTGTCGATAAGGATAAACGACTAGGACCAGAGATTCACTGCGCGTAGCTGCAAGCTGAGCTGCTTCAATAATTCCTGCGGTATTGCGCGTTTGGTTGTCTATTACAAAAAGCAAAACTCGTGCAGTCTGTTTTGCTTCGTATTCCTGAGCAATAAGCTCTGGACCCCATTGTGACACTTGCTAAAATCAAAAAATTCTCTCTTACATAATTTCACTCAATAAATTTTCAGTCACCATAAATCAAAAGATGGCTTACAGGATTGTAATAGGAAATCCCGAGACTTTGAAGTGTCGGTATCGCTATTTCTGACCTCCATGTGGTAGGATTGCAAGATCCGCCCAAAAATACCTCATATGCCATCCTCTCTGAAAAAACCAAGGTCATAATATTATAATAATTATTCTCAATAACAAACATTCATTATTTTTGTAAATAAGGTGGCCACTCAAATCTTGAAAAAAATTCCCGGACATTTTCCGAATAAGCAAAATTTCAAATTGAAACCATTTCAAACTTAAATATTTCAAACTAAAAACATACAAACTATCCGAAGCGCCTAATTTTAGCTAGCATGCATAGAAAATTCAACGAAAATAAAAAATTAGTGCTTAAAAACTTCTAAATTAACAAAGCGTATTGAAAATGTTAAAAATTAATTAACCCTCTGATGGCGCACATTTTCTTGCGTTTCGTTCTTGGCGCACCTAGGTGTAAACTTATATTTTAAAGATGAAAACTGTTTAAAATACATACTTTTTAACTTTTCAGAGGTGAAATAAAATCTTTAGAATGACAGGAAGAAAGCTGTATAAATTTTGTGTTGACATTTTAATTAGGTAAAAAACAGAAAATTTATAAAAAAAAATAAATTTCCAAAAATGATGGAAAGTGGCAAAAATCGGTTTTTAGTCGTAATGCCTTAAAATTGGGTTAAATTGAACAAATAAAAGTCATTCATAAATTGTACACTTCCACCGATAGGGCGGTATTAGCAGTTTTTGTCATTAAAAAAAAATATATTTATTTTGCAATCTGAAAATGGTGAACAGATACCCAGAACGCGTTTCAAATGCTTCTTACTCGAAAAGCTGCAGACTACTGACTAGGGTCCTATGCCTAACAGGTGGGCCCCATTTTTCCACTATTTAACCGACCCCTAGCCGTGCTGCCCTCCCCCCCTTCGTAACTTTTCTACAATTTTCATTTTTCCCAGGCACCCAGGGACACCATCAGAGGATTGGTTACAAGTTTTAAAATGAAAATGAACAAAATTAAAATTAAAAAAGGTCCTTTAAAATCTTCAAAAGTTAGGAGCGTACAATTTCCGATTTGAATTAATTTAAAGCACGAAGTTTAAAATTTAACATTCTCAATTTAAAACGAAAATTCTTAATTGGTGTGAAAACACCTAAGTTTCTAAATTTCAAACTTTTATGAATTTTAATACTGGAACATAATTATATAATTTCTGCAATGGAATGAAAATCCTTCCAATTTATATAGTGACAATAAAAAAAAATCCCAGTTTAAAATTTTGTTTTCCCGGACAATGCCACTAAAAAATTCGAATTTTTGAAATTGAACAATTTTGTAATTGAACTATTGAAAACTAATAGACAAATTGAGACAATTTGAGTTAAAATTATTTTCTTTGGAACATTTTCAAGTTAAAATTGTGTTATGTTTAACAGTTAACATTATATTTGGAAAATGTTGAAGATTTGAATTTGACATTTTTAGTCAATCCCGATCTTTGACGCAAATTTTCCAGTTATTTCCTGTTTTTTTCTTGGGTAAACAAAGTTTCTGGTCTTTTTCGGGTTTCCCGATTCAGGGGCCACCCTGTTGAATATAAAAAAAACTCAAGCAACTCACTTGAACCCGTTTTATTATTAGTATCCTTTCCATCACAGAGTAATGATTGAGAGGTGCTCATAGGAACAGCTGCTCTGAAGGGAGTAAAAAAAATCGATCATAAATTAAAAATAGTAGTTACGGCTCTATATAGTCAGCGATCGTAATAGATCATATATCATGACTATAAGAGTCAACTTAAGTCAACATCTTATTGCTTGTATGAAACGATAAGAATATTCTTCCTTTATTATCACACTCAAAGTCGCACAAATATCACTCGTGCAGTAGGATTTGATATTCTTGAATCTCTGAGGAAATATCTCTCCAATAATGCAATCGTGCTTTTCGCACTTATTACAAAAGTAAAATAATCTACAAGCTTGAGATCAGAGTGTGGTAATAAAGACAAACCACGCTACTGCTTCCCATTACTTTGAAACACTAATGCGTTTGAGATCAACGTACTTAGAAATATCAAATCCTTTTGCAATGTAAAGCAGCATTCCGCGTTTCAACATTGTCAATACATTCCCACGACAATCACGCTCGATAGATCAAAGCCTTTTTCCTGCAACATACGTCTACAGTGAGAAAAAGCTTTTAGATATCGCATAGGGCCATTCACCAAAATTTCTTTCAACTTCAGAATTCGATCACTTCATTTTACTTAATAAATATAATTAGATATCGTAAATCGTTTAAAGATCTAGACCTATAAATACTGTTTTAGGACTTGTTTAGAGGTTCTAAAATCGCATTTATGATATGTAGTGTGATAGAAAAGGATGAAAATTATACATTTAGCGAATAACCCTATTAGGAAGTTTTTTTGACTGTTTACTCATTTAAATTTGAAGAGCATGATATGGAAGTCGTGGGTTCTGAGGAGACTGAAACAGTCGGAATTTTATGTTAATTTATTTGTTAGTTGGAATTAATTTGAAGTTGGTTTGAGAAGATAAAGGTTTGATGAGGTGTTTTACCCTTGCTCGCAGAGGCGTGCAAGTTCAGTGGCAAATATGCAGAATTCTCCGAGCATCGTACAGGCGTCAGGACTGATCTTAGGACAGTCCTCTGCGCAGTGCAACATTTCATGCACCTTCAATTCACTCGAAAACCACTGCATTCCGAATGTCCAGTGTGCCTAAAAGCAAAAAGCGTGTGTAAACATCAAGCATTTTATTTAAAGATCTCGGATCCAAGTTTCAACCCCAAAATTCGAACTCTTTAATTTACTTTACAAATATTATAATTAGATATTTTTCACTCTGTAGTGGCATTCAATTTTAAATAGAAGTATGCGTATAGAACGAACAAATGTATAATTTGAATACTTTTTGTCTAAAATGAAACTATTGAATTTTTAGATTTAAAATTCTTCGTTTTAAATAAAAAGTATTAAAATTACACATTTTTTTCCCCTCTAAAGCCACACTTCTAGCTAAAAAAAGAGTACATATCTAATTTTAATAATTGTTCAGTAAAATGGGAAGATTTAATTTTGCAGTTAGAATTTGGATTCAACGCCCTTAATTGTTTGTGATGTGTGCTAACCAATAAAGCGATAACAACAAATACTATTGAAAATAATTTACATATTAAATATTACTTGTTCAAGATTGAGACTTAAACTTATTCCATTCAAAATTGAATGTAAATTTTATATTCAGAATGATAATTTTGAATAAATTCTATCCTGGTGTTGAATTTCTGTTATAAGTCTTACATAAAGGCTGTGGTCGACGATGTAAACAATCCTGTGACATCTGCGTCTGATAATTAAATTTCATTGTTCAGTCACCCAGGATGAAAATTTCTGAAGAGAAGAAGACTTCTCAGAATTTCAGGATCAAATTTTCAAGTATTCCTAAAAAGAAAGAAATAAGTTTAAAATTATTAAGGGCATATACTAAACGAATACGAATTGGAACTGCATATTTCAAAATTCTTTATAAATATCCATACATAAAATAAGCTAAAGTACATTATTAAAGTGAATGGAAAAGTACTAAAGTTTTATTTTAACATCAAAGCAATATCCGTAATCAAAGTCTAAAGAAAAAATGTGATTTAGTCAGTTTGTGTTGATTAAACAAGATTTAATGTAACTAAAACTTTTATAAGATATAGAAAGAAAAGAAAAAATTCTTCATAAAATCGAGTTCTAGTTTACTAAAAAATTCAAGTGGCTTTAATATTTTTTTAACCTGGTTCCGAAATTCGTTTTAATTTGATTTTCGATCGAAAAGTTTGATCTGTGTTTATAATTCACCTAATTAATTTAAAACTGAGATTTAATTGGAATCGAACTTCAGTTGATAAAACTTTGACTTTATCGCTAAATTTAATGCGTAACAATTAGTAAATGAGTAAAAAATATATCAATTAAAAAATTTTGTCATGAATGAAAACTATTTTTGTTTTGTAATAAACTCTAATTCGACCTAAAATAAGGCTTTAAGGGATGTGGAATCAAAGAAAAGAATTAAGCTTGCGCAAAATGAGGTTATAAAAGTATTCCAACTTAAATCTTAAAAACCTAACAATTGAGGAAACTCATCTTTAAATAAAAAATTGAACCTTGTTTGAATTTTTTTGGACTGAAATTTGTATAGCTAAAGCTTAGGTCGTCTTGAATTTTATTTCTAACTGTAAAACGAGGACTTTAAGAACGAATATGATTAATCAATAAATCAAAACTGGACAAAATGCATTGCAACGAAATCCTGCTTTGAAAAACAACTGTGTTGATTCAACATTGAATCTCTTCCTTATACACAAGAATCTGCATAAAAATGAATAAAACTGCAGGTCAGTGAATAAAAAAAAAAAAAAAGACAGTCTCAGCCTCGGAGTAAAAACAAATCCTCACGGACCCTACAACCCTGAATTTATTCCAGATCCCTGAACCCATCATGAACTCGTACTCGACTCTGATTCAAGTCATAAAAATATCAGGGCCTGCGACTTTTGATAATCGAGATTGCATGGACATTCTCAGAGACGCTTCAGTATGTCACTAACCTTGGTATCTCTCCGACAAAACATGCCAACACAAGAGTGACATATGTGGCAGATGTCAATGAAAAATCAACTCCTATCGACTGCATTTGCTACACTTAAAAAAATCCCCCAGGAAGCCACGTTCACACGCTGTCCAGTCGAAGTATATGATTGCTTCACAAAATCTTTGCGAGACAGCCTCGCGTACTCCCGCTATTGCTCATACTTATTTATACACCGTTATATTTAAAATGAAAGAACGTGCCGTCAAACTCCGTGCGAACGACCCACGGGAAAAACAAATTTCTCGCTTATCCTCCAGGAGTCGAAAGCTGACACCTGGATTTGCCTTCAGGAGCAGATCCGAAAACTCAAATTTAAATCTCTACTCCAACCATTAAATCTGCTTCAATCCAAAAAATCAAATCTAATCTGAACAATTTTTCCGCACGAATAGAAGATTTTATTGACGACGAAACTAAAAAGCTGGCGCTAGAGTGAAATCAAATGAAAGAACGTCGTCGTTGACATGTTTTCGAATCGAGTTGATAATCCTAGTCAATCACGGAGATCACGATTTCTGATCAAGTCTCACTTTTCCGAAAGTCCTCACTCCCACTTATTTTATTTGCCGATCAAAATACCGATATCAGGTCAGCGAAGGCGGCAGCGACATTTTTATGGTTTCGCGGCTGGTTCTCTTTTTGTCTCTCTTGGTTTAGATTGCTTTCTCAGTCTGCGTGTGCGTTTCACGAGTCGCGCACCGACTCAAGAATGACGTAAACCTCCAACAATGAAGCGTGATGTCACACGGTGAAGTTCACACACGGGCTCTGAACGCTCTGATGTCTGCGTAGTAAAGGGAATGAACAACCAATGCGCGAAAAGCCGACCGTGCTTTTGATCAAATATGGTATGGGAGTTCTGACAAAAACGAACGTTCCAAGGCAATCAATCCCTACCTTCACCCCATCCTAGTAAATCTTTTTTCAAAATTTTCTATTCTACTTCTTCAGATTTTTCTCATCAAGGAACATTCCATTCCTATTTGACTCCGAAAATCAAAAATTTGTTATACCATATGCGGAAGAACCACAGCTAAGTTTGAAGGTAATCCGGTCTTTGATCGTGATTAAATTCCGGAATTGTGAAATCAGAAGATTTAGAAGTATTGAATATTAGATCAGGCTAGATTTCGTCGTTTTGTATATCATTATTTCAAAAATATTCTCTTCCTGTTTCCAATTTTCTTCAACTACCTCAAGTTTTGCAGGTCCAAATAAACAGGATATTGTTCTGGAGCTTCTGATTCTCTTGAAATGTTGTCCCATCTACAAATATAATAAAAAAGAAAATTACAAATTTAATTCCAAATTCTAATCTTCGAAATTCTCCAAAAAAAAAATAATTTTAAGTTGAAGAAGTTCAAAAGAGATTAATTTAAAATTCAAACATTCAAAATTGTCTCATTGGAAAATTCCAGTTTACGAAACTGGAATTTGAAAAAGAAATACTTCAAAGCCTTTAAATTCTGCGGGTTTGAACAAAATTAACATATGTACGTTCCATGAATTTTTAAGCTATTTTGTCTAAAAATAAATAATAAGTCAAACCGCTCAACCTTGCCTTCAAAGAAAGAAGTAAAATTTTCAGAAAAAATGATTAAATTCTTCAGTTTAAAAATGTGGAAACTTTTAGATTTAAAGAGAAATTGAAATTTTTTTAAATTTCTGATCATGAAATTTAAATTACTTTCTAAATTACTTAAATGTTCAGCTGAAGTTATGAATTCTAAGCCTGGAATTTATCTCTCTTTGATTTAATCATTCTTAACAAAACTGGCAATTATTCCTCTCTAATCCGAAATTTTTAAGAACCATGTCATCACATATTTCTTTAATATTTATAATTATTCTCTCTTACGATTATGACCTTGAACCATCAAAGTTTAGACACCCTTTATAGTGTTTTATAACTCGGTTTTCATTCCAAGAGCGAAAGTTTCAAATCTATAATAAAAGATGAACATCAGAGTTTCCTCGCACGTGTCATAATGATGTATATTGTAAATTCTAAAGCCCATAATTCAAATGCGCGCCGAAAATTCGTCTCTGAAATTGTTGAAATCTAACCTAAAAACATAAACAATGGCAACAAAAGAATTAAAAAACTCACCCAATTTTTCTCTTTATGAGAATATTCTATAGGACATCGATGTTTCCCTTTCCGCACGAAATATCACCTGTATATTTATATCTTTGATTCAATAATAGTTATAAGACGTCACTTAAAATAAAAACAAAATCCACGTAGGTAAAAGTGGTAAAAATCTTTATTTTAAGGTTAAGAAAGAAGAGAGCGTTTATTTGACACTGCCGACACTACATTGTTTTAGAACGTACACGCACTTTGTGTTCAATTTTTTGAGATCGGAGCGCGATCAACTTTAAATGCGTGTAAAATATTGTAAATGTGTCTGTAAACCTACCGTACGCTCATTAATGTGTTTAACCTGTGTTTAACGATGTAAACGATAGTTTTTCTAGACTGTGTAGGTGACTTGTGATCACGTGACAATAATAGTCACCTGGAAAAATCTACGATCAGTGAATCAACTAATAACACATATTCTTACTAAAATGGCGTAAAATTTTACATGGGAATTAAAAAAAAACTAATTGTTTATAAGATGGAATTAAATTATTAATTTTTCTTCTATGTCTTATCATATGACCTGATATAACGAATGACGTACATATTTATCGTATTTATCGACTGTACACACACATACATATATTTTTTATGGTTGTAACAAACTTCAATAGATGGCATCAGTTGACAGTTCTCGTCTTGTGCCGGTGCATTCGTCTTTGTTTTTACTCTTGCATTAATATAGTGTTGTTTTGCAGGCAAAGTAACTTAAAAAATAGTTTTTTAAATTACTATAAAATCTCTACAATTTCGTTTACTTATAGTCCTAGATTTTGTAAGATTTGAAGTTGAAAATTGAAGTTTGAAGTTGCTTATAAATTGAGTTGAAAATCTGAGTTTCTAACCTAAGCTTGCTAAATCCGTGAAGATTTTTCTGGAAGTTTCGGGAAAAAAGTAATGTTCTGAAAGCATTTGTGAAAAATGCTGGGATTAATTGTATCTGGCCGTTTGGTAAGTGCGAACAATTGATTTGTTTAATATAAGAGCTGTAAATGATTAAATTCATTTGTAAATTTGAGCTTGGCTTTATAACCTGTACAGTGTGTTTACAGTGTTTACGAAAGCAGAAATATAGATTCAAATTTGACGTTTTTAAACCTATTCTGGTTTTTGTGATTTTGCATCTTCGAAATAGACTTTTTTAGCAGCTCAAATTGTTAGTATTTTTTCAGTGAAAAATGTGTCAAAATTTTTGTTTTTAGGTTAAAAGACAATAATATTATGTCTTTTAACCTAAAAACAAATATGGAATTGAATAATTAATATACTTTATTCATTTATTTTTTTTAATTTATAGGTCCAAACGAATTTTCAACAAATCTCCGAAACACAGTTCCTAATCACAGTTCCAGATGCTGACAATATCAACCATATTGTCGTGTTCCTCACGGGAACAATTCCCCTTCCGGAAGGAATGGGTGGAGCAGGTAAACTCTCCGAAAACCTTTGCATTTGAGTAAAATATTTGATTTTTTTTATTGAGAACCACTAATAAATACAAATTTCTCTTCACAGTTTACTTCAGCTGGCCAGATCCAAACGCACCTCCAAACTGGCAATTCCTGGGATATGTTTCTAATTCTAAACCCTCAGCCATCTTCAAAATATCCAACCTGAAGAGAAATCACGAATTCGAAAATCAGAATCTCGATATTTTCGGCATGAGTAAAATATCGCATGTCGCTCAAGTTGGAGTATCTGTGGAACCTTTGGCAGTTCTTGAACAACAAGCCGCCTTGGTTTCAGCTGCAGCAACCAATTCCTTCGTAGAATTTGCTCAGAAAATGCTCACGAACTTCTTGAACTACATTTCCAGTTTCTCAGTTACTCAGAGCCAAATGACTCCAAATCCAACGGAGAATTTCGTCCCTCTTTCGACAGTTCAAGCGTGGTACGAGACATTCGAGAGGAGATTAGTGCAGAACCCAAATTTTTGGAAAACATGATGGATTTAAACTGGATAGTATACACAGTCCAGTTTTCTACGATTTTCAGGTGTAAAAAAACATTTGAGATAGTACTCATTGTGACTGCTTTGCGCGAGTGTCAATTGGAAAGAATGTTCTTACAAATTTTGTTATGAATTTTTTAAACCTACAAGGTAATAAATGTATGCTCGCATTTTTATTAACATTTAAATAAATTTTTTTACTCTTTATAGTTTGAATCCTAGTAGATTTAGTGAAATTGCTATTTTGTAATTTTAATCAATACAAATTTTTTCTAGAAAGAACCTAAACTATCTTAAGTTTACAGCCGGATTTCTTTTGAATTCACTTTAAAGTGTTGGATAATAACTTTAAATTCCGAATTCAATCTTTTCATTTTACTCCAAAAATATTAGAATTATATATATATATACTTTCGCTCTCTTGATTATTTTTATTTTTAAAATAGAAGTTTAACTATAAAGCAAAAAATATGAAGTTATAGAAATTTTTGAGTAAAAAAAGGCCTTTCTAAATCTTTGGAATGCTTAGGATAGAATTTAAATTTGAATTATTCAACGCCCTTAATTCTACTCAATTTCCTTTTTTAAATTACATACAGGGTTTTTGGTTTAAAAGAGGTAAAAGAGTTACAATTTTTAACCGTCGATAACGATAAATCAGTGTAGTCTCACTTTAGTTCTGACACGATTTCTGCAGTGCAGAGGGCACAAGTGTCTTGTTCTTCAGTGTTCTTCAGTTAGATTTGTCTCCGCACGTCGTCGTGGAAGGTTAATTAGCGTAAAAGTTTCTAGGCATTTTTCCCACGTACCGTGCGTTGAATAATTGTTCAAACGTCCAAAATACTCATCTGTTTATCCAACAGTGGTTCCGTATCTTTAAAAATTGCGAAAATCGGAAGACTGTCGTTTGTTTACAATTCGAAGCCTACGTGACATATGTCTTGTGCTGCATTGCAGGCCATTTTCATAAACCGCCGTGATGAAAATTATCGTGCTTATAATGAGAATGTGAGATTCTTCATCGTTCTCTTATCTCTCGAAGCCGAAAACCGTCGCTTATTTCGGAACTCGACTTTGTGAATCGAACGGCCATCAAAATGTCCACAACTCTCCGATAGCGAATGAAATCCAGAGCCTATGGATTTCGCATGAGACGCCCAGTCACCTTCCATTTGAAACTGCACACCAAAGTAAGTTTGCCTTTACAAGTTTACGATCAGTCGACGAATCCTTGTTTTGACTGTGACAGCTCAGCTGAGTCCCTCATTTTCCGAGTCTTGTGCGTGAGTATTTTTTTTAAAGATTCGTGATAAAACTTCGATAGAAGTGTCAAGTCGCGAGAATGTAGAATCTAAATCTCAATTTTTGTTTTTAAATTTCAACATCGCTGGAAAAATGAACAACATTGTTAGCTGCCCCTTCCAGATTTACTCACGACTCACGCGCTCTGATTTCACTAGACCCGAGTAAGTCTTGATTAATCTTGATCTCGACTTTATTTTATTTGCCGGTGCTTTGTAAATTTCACGACCTTTGTGAAAACATCTTTTCAATTTCATTGTTGCGAGAACTCGCGATAAACGTCTCTCCAACCATAACTTTACACGAAATCATTTTTTAGTATTTTTATTTTTGAGAGGCTTCAAAACGTTGCTCGGGAATTTTTTGACGTATATACCAATTGGTAAGAACGTCAACGTCAAAGTCAAATTAAGACGTAGACGTTTCGAAAAATCAGTTTAAACCTGCCGTTATAATATTTACCGGATTGATAATTCTTGATTTGTTGAATTTTCAAAATGAATGTGACGGTTTCAATGTCGAAGGTCACGATTAGAT
>JAUESH010000042.1:655011-684036 GCA_032275165.1 Synergus magnus
CTGCCGTTATAATATTGACCGGATTGATAATTCTTGATTTGTTGAATTTTCAAAATGAATGTGACGGTTTCAATGTCCTCAGGAAAATGAAATTGAAGATTTGAACGACACTACCTTTAGATTACATACGTTTGTTTTCCCACTTTCGAGTATACAAATGAAAAGTTTGCCTTTGTTGTGATCGTATTAACGAACGTCTTTGTTTTGAATAATTTTGCAAGGTCGAAACAAAACAATTGTATGTTTGAATGCCATTTTATCTGATTCTTCAATTTCGACTCTACTTCAATATTTTTAGCTTTGAGTTATAAATCAATCATTTTTTAAGGATTTTTATTTCAAATTCTACTCTTTTAAGATTTGCAATTATGAAAGTTTTAATTGGGAAGACTGACAGATATTGAAATATCCTCTATTTAACAATAATTTGTTAAATTTGAAAGACTTTAAACTTAATATATTGCATTTTTACCATCGATCTAAATTTAAAGATTATACTCTTTTTTCTGCTTCTTTAGTTGATGGAATATAACATCGACGTTCCTGTAAGTGAAACATCAATTGTAAAAATATTGATACATATTCGAAAGCAAAACATCAACATTTGCATTTTTACGGCAGTCTTGCACCTTTATAAAATACTTTAATCGTATTTTTGCAGACTTCAGTCACTCCCTCATGTCCTACTTTCTTTACATTTAAAATAGATTACCTATCGATCTTAATTTAATAACAAATTTGTTATATACACTTCCCTTCTGTAAATAAAAATACTAGAAACATTAAATTCAAAATTTCTAATTTTCTGTCTTATCCTCAAGTAATCTTTATCAATGCAAATGTTTCACAAAATTTTTCGCTAGACTAACGTGTCATTAGTGTAAAAACGAATTAATTTTTAGCCTATTTTGTGTTATCAAGCTGCAAAAAAGTTTAGGATCCAGTTTCAATACTGTTTCATTTCTTAAAAATTTTTAATATTGAAAATATTTTTTATTATTCTCATTTCTACTTTCTAACTTAAATTAAGATTTTAAATAAATTATTTTCATTTATGAAAGAGATTTAAAACGTTTATAGAAGAAACAGTACATATAGCTTATAATATTCTAGCTGTATTAATATCGAATAATTTATCCTAGAGGTTTAAAAAAGGCTTCCGAGGTAAGCGGATTGAAAAAGAATCGGAAGCGTAACCAAAAAATTAAAATTAAAATTCAACTCTTTTATATAATTATTCTAATCGCATCGAGGACATTTTAAAAAATTTTGTTTCTTTTTGTAATTTTTAAGTGTTTTATTTCTATGGGTTTCTGAAATTTTTCTCATAACAAGAAGAGTATATAAAACGCAAATAAACTATTTTACCACGACGTGGATAAATACAAAAAATTGACCCTGAAAAACGCTTAAATGATCTTATATTGAACCTTGAATCGCCACCTTGAATTTCAAATTTGAACTGGTTTAAATTGACAACCATATTCGGAAAATTTTAAATCACAAATGTAAACATAGAGTTTGAAAACTATTTGCAGTCTATTTATAAACTGAATTAAGTAATTCAGGGTGTTAAAAACAGGAACTCCTTGTTCTTAGAGACTATTTTAAGAGCTGTTCAGGTCAATAGAAAGGTGCAGACATTGGCATACAGCGAGACAAGTGAAAGTTGTTAGTCTCCTATTTACATTTTTATCCGGGGCCTATTTTTACTAAACTATGCACTCCATATAATATATCAAATTTCTCTTGATAGGTTGAATCAATTGAAATGGAGAGTTCCGAGGAGCCGACGAGTCTGCAGTCGATTTGTCAACTGCGTGCCTCCGAACTCTATCCGAAGGCCTCGAGCTTTGAGTGCGAGGACAACACTCTAGCTATTCCGTTCGTACCGATCTTTGGAGAGTCTGTTGTAGCACTTGGACGAACTTCCGATGGAGTTCTGGCACTTTCCAATTACAGACTTTACCTCCAAGCAGGAAAAGCATGCAACAACATCCCCGTGGGTGTAATCGAAACAGTCGAGGTCAAGGAAATGTTCTTCCTCCATATCATTTGCAAAGATGCTCGTTCTTTAAGGTGAGATTATTAATGTGTATTAAAATATATTAAACTAGTTTCCATTATGTCAATTTGTCACCGGAAAAAAAACCTGAAAAATGTAAATCAGGTTTTTAGAGAGTTTAAATGAAAAAGAAATAAGAAGCTAGAGGGTCTTTTGATTCAGTAAAATATCCAGAGTATTTTAATCATTGGGATCTAATTGTATATTTTAGTTGCTCTTTTTCTACGAATGAACATTGTTTGGAATGGTACAAGCGGATACACAAAGTCATAACCCCCCGGAAAAGCATAGAAGACGTGTTTGCTTTTGCTTACTACGCATGGTTCAAGGAAGAGGGCAAAAATTGTCCCAGACTTGGAAAGGAGACTAATTTGTACCTGACGACTTTCAACGCAGAGGTACGTGGCTCTGGCTATAAATTATAAATTATATCTTATATGTAATTTGAAACGTAAATTAATTAAGAAGTAGATTTACTAATTGTTTGAAACGTTTTCTTCAGGTGAATAGAATGAAGTTTAATATTCATGGGACATGGCGAATAAGCCAGATCAATAAGGATTACCGAATGTGCCAATCTTATCCCCCACAGCTTCTTGTACCTGCTTGCATTTCAGACGAAGTTCTTGAAATAGTTTCCAAATTCAGAAGTTCGCGAAGAATACCTGCCGTCGTATGGAGGTAATTATCTTCTATACTGACTCCTATTTATTCTTTTAAATTAGGAATCATAGTGTCTACTCGACAGCACAGACACCATGGGAACGTTTATGATACTAAAACTACAATTTTCCATTTCAGAAACGTGAAAAATGGGGCAGTGATTGCTCGTAGTAGTCAGCCAGAGGTTGGCTGGCTCGGGTGGCGAAGTAATGAGGATGAAGATCTTTTGAAGGCTCTTTCTGACGCCTGCTCATATGATAGAGGGGAATCAATTATCGATTCGCCCATTAATTATCCTGAGGCAGGAGAAGAGACTGCACCGACAAACAACGCCAGTCCAAAAGTAAGAGTCGTGACGCTTTTTGATAAGAGTATCTTTCTTTCACATTCCTTTATTAACGAGGAGATTTTTGTTTGCAGAAAGTACTCATTGTCGATGCTAGGTCTTATACGACAGCGGTAGCAAATCGAGCACGAGGTGGAGGCTGTGAATGTCCGGAATATTATCTCAGTTGCGATATTCAGTTCATGAATCTTGCAAACATACACTCAATTCGAAAAAGCTTCCACGCGTTGAGACAACTCTGCGCATCTGATTCGGAACAACCGAAGTGAGTGATACAAGCATTTAGAGTCGTAATGATTCATCCTACGCACATTCCGTCATACTATAAACTTATCTCATTTCTCTTTTATGCCGTAATCTTGTAAGTAAGGTCGAGGTAACAGCGAACTTAATAAGAGTCAAAAATAAACAAGATAGTAGTTTATTTTCTCTGTTGCCAAAATGTTGATTACTAATTTGGGAAGTGAATTAAGAATTTATCAATTCAACTCTATCACTTCTTCAATTTTTATGAAAGAATGTCTGTTGTACTTTGATATTTTAGAACTTAAAATATTTGACCGTTTTTTTACAGTTATTTGAGCTTATTAGAAAATACACGATGGTTGCAACATATGTCGGGATTATTGCAAGCAGCAGTAACGGTCGCATCAGCAATCGAGAATGAAGGAAGGCCAGTATTAGTTCATTGCAGCGATGGGTGGGACAGAACGCCTCAAATTGTAGCATTGGCTCAAATTTTACTTGATCCGTATTATCGAACAATGGAGGTTCGTTCAATTTTATTGAATAATTCTCTATTCGCCTTACTCTAGGTTCTTTTTAAAGTCCCTTTTTCCATTTTTAATCGCCATTATAATTTTTAATTATACTTTTTTTGGTGCTTTAAAACCTCGAAATATTTTTACTCAATTCATTACAAATTCTAGGGTTTCCAAATTCTCTGCGAAAGGGAATGGCTTGATTTTGGCCACAAGTTTGCAGATAGATGTGGTCAATCAGTAGGCGGCGAGGATCCGAATGAACGTTGCCCAGTATTTTTACAATGGCTTGACTGCATTCACCAACTAATCAAACAGTTCCCTTGTTCTTTCCAAATGTCGCCTGCATATTTTGTAAGTAATAAAAATTATTCAGGAAATTTTAAAAAACGGAAATTTTGCGGGTACCCTGTGTTATAAGTGCTTTTAAATATTTTTTTTCTTTTCAGGTAAAATTAGCACAGCATACGTATTCTCTCCTTTTTGGAACCTTCCTCTGTAACACGAGAGAGGAGAGGATTAGAGAGAGGATACAGGAACGCACATATTCAGTCTGGCGTTTTCTCAATTCCAATTCCTTTATAAATCACTTGTATTCTCCTTCAAAACATCAAGTAAGTCTAACGCACATTAAATAGAAAATAATTTTAAATATATGTACTAAGTTTCCAAACTCTTTTTTGTTTTACTTTATTATGTATTTCTATTATTTCAGGTATTATGGCCCAGTTGCAATGTGAGGGACTTGTCCCTTTGGTCCGAAGTTTACCTGGGTTCCTTGGAAACGTCTCTCGGGGTTAGCGATATTAAACAGAGGATGACAATGATCGACAGTGAAAACGGTGAAAACGATGAACCACAAGGACAAATGATTAAAACTCGATCTTATGGTGACCTCATTCATCCACAAGATCACTTGACTCGTCTTCATCGGAGGCTCAGTGATCCCAGTATTTCTATCGAGAAGTAAGTCTCAAATTCTAACTTCTTCAAATATCCTTAATTTAAAATCTACTTAACATTTCTCTTTCATTTATTTTTTCCGCAGGAAATTTGACACCTTGAATCTTGAAAATGAATTAGAAAAGGATGAGATCATCATCAATGAGAAACTTGATGAAAAAGTCGAGGAGGAGAAGGAGAAGAAAGCTGAGGATAAAAGAAATGCGTTTAGTGATGAAAAAGCATTAAATGAATTACCCATAAATACGTCTGATAGTTCGACTGATACCTTGGTTCCTAATAACGATCTTACCATTATTTGTACGACGAATGGGGAAATAGAAGAGTAAGATTTTTCCTCTTAAATTCAAGATTTTAACATTATTTATTAACAATTCTATAAAAGAAATCTTGCTTAAACTGGATTTTTATATCCAAATGAATTTTTCATTTCAGATTACAAGCGAGTCCTACGCAAAATGTAGAACAGCGATTGGTCGAGGCTGGAACAAGTAAGGGGAATTGTTCTTGCAGTCGCGTTCACGCTGAATGCAGCGACTTCAGTGAAACGAGTGCACCGTTAATTTCTCGATCACCAAGCTGCGTTTGTCCACCATCCCCCATCCATCAGGAAGTCATAATCGATAATCCTGACAGGCTCGATGACGTAGATGGCCTTCCTTTGATTCATTGCGATATTCAGCTGCGAGTTCAACAAATCATTGTGGAACACAAGGTACCACAAGTTTGTTACAAATAAATCAGTTTCTCAGTTATCATGTTTTCCTTGCTAACAAGGTAGTTTCTTCACTGCTAAAATGGAGATCCAATATAGAAAATCAAGCTTGCCAAAAAGACACATCGTTTCAAATACAACAAATTGTGGTTTTCTTTTATTTAATTGTTTGATCGTGAAATCTAACCCCCTTAAAGACATTTTTTTCTGTTGCTCAGGCCTTTTCTAAGCAAAACTACTTTTAATATTTGATTTGTTGAATCTCCATTGCAGAAAAGTTGTACTCGAATGACGAAGATGGTAAACAGATTAGCGCTTGAAAAACACAATTTGAGTAATTGTTTATGTTTCGTCATTCGTTTGTGATAATCAGGCTTCACAGTGAATCCGCTAATGCATTAAAAAATACCTATCTTTTTACTAAAGTGAAAAGAGTCCCCTAGAAGTACAAATCGTCCTCTTTAAAGTGCCCTCTTATTAGAAAAGATTATATTAGCTTTTTTGTTATCGGATGTTCGGTTATCATTATTTAACGTATAATTGTTATTCTAGATAAAATTGTACATTTTATAGTTTATTCTGCTGCCTACTACTTGTGATATATAGGGTGAATTTGCTGATTTCAAAAATGAATATACGCAACTTTCTTGTAAGAAGAAATATTTCAGCCAAATCGTCCTCTAGAAAATCTGTGGAACAATATAATATTTTTAAAAATTGTGAAAATATAGATGAAAATTTGTTAGATTATTAAAGAGTGTGAAGTATTTTTTGAATAAAGTGAAACTATCATTTATAAGTAAAACTGCTTTTCTTTTTCCAGAATAAGGTCTTTGCATGATAATAATATATTGGAAACTAATTTAAAAAAAAATGATAACATAAATCATGCAATAACTTTCTCCCTACAAAATTCCATATTCGGTTTTAAAATACAAAAAAAATTATGCCGGAAGCTGTGAAGTCTGAGTAATATTTTTAATATATAAGATTGTCATAAGAATGTCCTTTTTTTATTACATATCGCACTTTTCACATAGCACAATGGATTGTTACTAATAAACCAAGTTAGTAGCTGACACTTATATTAAAAATTTGGAGGCACGTTTTTTTTCTTTTCTATTAAAAGATTTACTCTATTTTGACAGTTAATTTTAGTTTGATTTTTTCTTTTTACTATGGAATAGCTTTATTATATCGTTTTTATTTTCTGTTAATTTGCACAACAGTAATATGAACACTTTGCAAGACACAAGTTCGATGGTGGTTGATTTTTTTTATCTAGCACGATATAACTATTTTTATTTTATGTAAAAAATTCTAAGGTATTTTTTTGAGTGCAGCTCAAGGAAGAGGCGTTGCGAAAAGAACTTCGCACAAATAGATTGGCGCTGATCAAGCAAGTCTGCAATCACACTGTAGATACGGATCGAATCGATGACATAGTAAGTAATTTTACAAATTAACACAAATAGAGTGCATCTGGATTTTATTGAATGAAAGCAATTAAAAATCTTTTTTTTGCTTTTAGGGTTCGCTTCCTGATTCCGTGGGGAGTGCTGGTGATCATGGAGAATCTATACCTTCCGATATGTCCTGGGAAGCAGTGGAAGAATTGGCACCAGCTCCAACGCTTTGGGTACCAGATCATGCTGTCGATTGTTGTATGGGTTGTGGTATCGAGTTTTGGCTAGGAAGGCGTAGGCATCATTGCCGGTAATTTTAATTAATTAGTGAATAGAGGCTTTCGAAATCTCTAAAAATCTTTTGAAACTTTTTGAAATCTTGAAATTTACACTCAAAATTTGAGTGACTAGACTCTTGTAATAATTAAGAATTAATTAATTATTTAAATCTAATTTTCAGATCATGCGGCCGAGTTTTCTGCGCAGACTGTTCGGAGAATACGACCCCTTTACCAAGCGAGCAACTTTATAATCCAGTAAGAGTATGCAGCGACTGTTTCTGTCGACTTCATCATCGAACTAGTCCATGTCCGTGCAATATTCAGCAGAACAAAGTAGAAAACGATGTGGACACTGAGTCAAATTTTGAAGGAGCTCCGACGTGTCAAAGAGCGGCAAATGTCTCGTCACAGGGAGATGAAGTACAGTGAACTGAACAAAACAGGTTTCTCTAGACGGAAACGTGAAAACTTAACGATGACACCGATTCGTGAGTGTCGAATTTATACATAATTTGTATCGTATACATGCATTATACAAGCCGCGTGAACCACGCGCTAGATTATTTGAGCGATCTAATATTTATTGTTAGAATTAATAATTTGTACGAAATGGTGTATAGAATTTATGAGGAGGAAATAAGCGTGGCAGATCTGAATGAGCGGCGATACCAGACGCTATGTATACCTTAGAAATAGAGTCAGGCGAAAAATTTTGGCTTCTTGGTATGGTAATTCTGGTTTTTCGATTTAGGTTTCGACTCGAAAAGGATTATGCACGTTTTGAGCAGGCTGTGAAAGAAGTTTCATGTTTTAGACGTATTATTGAAATTGCTATTTATTGTTGGCTCTATCGCTAAGTGAAGAGATTCGCTGGGTGGTTGCTGCGAAATTCTATGTATAGTTTCGGTAGAGAAAAATTGGAATATTAAATGTCATTACCGTGTTTTAAACGTAATTTTCGGTCTCAAATTCTCAAGTCTTGGTATTTATCCATCATCGATATCTAGAAATGAACTGTTGAATCGGAAACTCAATTGATGGAGAACATCGATTATTGATTAAAATCTGACTTTGTCAGCGGTTTTCATTTCTATATGCCGATGTTTCTGAATTCTGACTCGTCTGATTCTTGAAGGAGCACGCACGTGATATTTCGCGCTCTTTCGCATTTTTAAATTCTGAATTTTAATACATAACTGGTTAACCTGAAGTCTGAAATATTGCAGATTTTAAAGCTCCGCAATTTGGGTAACAAAACTGATACGCCAATGAATAGTGCTCTCAAATTCACGAACATTTAATGCTGGATATTCATGCTATATCGTATCAGCGGCTAAAACATCACAAGCTATGTACATATTGACAAATTGATTGTTGAAGGTCATTGCAAAAGAGTCAAGTATTTTCGCGATCTGAACTATGTAGTTGTGACCGCGTAGTCCTAACAGCGATTGCACACATACATTTGCGGAGTGAATAAATAAAATTGTTTATTTACAGTAATACGTCTTCATCTTGATTGTGTTCTCTGTTTCAATTGTTTTTTTTTTTTGACAATGAATCTTTTTTCTTACATTTTAGTGGCCAACCCTCGTCATCAAAAGTATAATCTATTCATTCGTCTTTTATTAACGTTTTAATCATCCGTTTCTATTTCTTAATGAATACCATACGACTGGATTACTTGCTGCGAGGAAATTTTAATAATGATGTATTTTTAAATATTATATCGGTTGCATTTTTAACATCCCTCGCTCCTTGCGAACAATCATCTTCGTTTTGGAATTGAACAAGAATGACGAGATATGTTGTTACAGCCCCTGCGATCTGAAATATTATAATTTTTAATACATTTTATTTCTTTAAAAAATAATTCAAATTTTCAGGAATCATCTTACCGAAGTAACCAAACCTCTGTCCATAGAGAAAAGACCACAAGCGGAAAAATTTAAGGGTCTATGTAGCAATTGAAGAGAAAATGTTTCTAGCTGTTTCCGAACATTTGTATCCCATTTTAAAGTCAACAATTGACTCACTAGCGATGCTGTTTCTTTGGCCTATTAACAATAGCAATAGTAGTATAGTATGATACATATACATTAATTAAAAAAATAATAATATTGAAATTTTCGTACCCTTATGGTTGCCATGTAACAAGGCTGCACAAGAATTAGAAGTCGGCCGAAGTGAAATATAACCCAGAAAGATTGGATGATAACTTGCTGCCAACAATAATCATCTTGCTTAATTTCAGTGTATAAAAAATATGGAGTAACGATTAAGTGAAGTAAACATCCCAATATCCCAATAAGTAAAGGCACACCAAATGCAGAATTGACTAATGTTGCCGAATCACAGAGACTTCCATGCAAATTCATTAAGAGAGATACTGAATCCACTAAACTTTGATCCTCTAAAATTGAAAAAATTGATCAGACACATTAGGTAGAATTTTTTATGATTTCTTTTCTTTGTGATTTGAATATTTTCCTTAAAAAATGCACTTGCCATTCCCGGATGTATTCCAATTAAAAGTTTTTGTTTTTCTAGGTCGAACGTATCCCACATCAGATGCAATTATAGATGCTACCTGTTCTTGATGTTTAGAGTCGTTGACTAAATAATTAATAGAAAAATTTAATATTATCTTACTTTACATTTTTAAATTGTTCTTAACAGGTATAATTTACAAATTATTTTTTTCAGCACCTATTCCTAAATCTCTTTTGAAGTACTCGCTGATTTTATTATTCTTCAGTAACCTTCCAATGAACTCATTCAATCTCGAAAATCGCTCAGCAATATGGAAAGTGGAAAGGGCGTATTGGACCTCAAAGATAGTAATTATAAAGTACATGACATAAAGTGGTGAATAATTAATCGGACCTTTATCGGGTTGAAAAAGTTTTTTCTTTTTATCTTTCGTCATGTTCCATGTTATATAATCAAATATGGAAAGTATTATCAAGTACAAAAGTGGACAAGTGACCAAACCAATTGCAATTCTCTGCAGCCTTTTCGCTGCTATAGTACCAACTTTTTCATCTATCTATTCGAAATTCAATTTTATCACTTTAAAAATATATTGTGAGATATTATGTTGAATATTTTAAACAATAATTATCATGTAATTAAATACCTCTGATAATATTTTTATTGCTTTTTGTAGATACTTCCACCGGAAAGGAGAACTGAAAATAGCTGAAGAAACGACACAGATAACTGCCATTACATCACTGCATGTTACTGTTAATGCAGTTTGTGATGATAATCTGGTACTATTTTTCCAACCATCTCGTAAATCTCTCCATAAACCCCAGATCTGGGATGCTATGCAAGCTACTCCTATTAAATAACTAATGGAAGAAAATAAAATTATTTAGAGCGAGTCCGTAAGGTAAACCATTTTTTTAAAATTTAACTTCAACACGAGGGATTAACTACTGGCAATTTTTATGAAAACCTGAATTTAAGAATTAAAAAGAATACAAAAGATGTCAAAGAAATTCAACATTTTTTTTAATAAGTCAAAGGAATTTAAAAGCATTCAAAAGAATTCCGGAAGATGCTGAATTCAGCGTGGTTAACTCTTCGCTTTCACATAAAAAAATGTTTATATTTTTAAATAATGGATTGCAATTTTTGGAAATTATGAGTAGAAATGTTTTCTAAATTGGAAAGGGGAACAATTGGGAAAGTTCGAAATTGAAATGTTCTCAAGTTTACAATTACAAATGATAAAAAATATTTGTTGATTCTTTACCCATAAACAACTGTTGATTTATGTAAAGTTCCAGAATAAAGTCCGCCTCCAATTGATTTCATTAGAACCGGGAAAAGACCACAAATTTTGCTTAAATGATATATTGGAAAAAGTGCTAGATAAATATCCGATTTCAATGAGTCGTTCGTCAAATTCTGATTGCTATTCGTATTTTTATTCTTCAAATTTTTTATTTGTGTTATATTTTCTGAAAAAAATTACATCAGAGAAATTGAGAAGTATAAAAACTAAAATAAAATTATGAAAAATATACCTACTTTCTCCGGGCGAAATAGAATTTGTGTTCCATACTGCTCGCATTTTGGACGGTATTTCTCCACTATATTCAGACAATGGATACATTAGTTTAATCAATAATATAAAATAACACTATGGAGATTTTGTATAGTGATTGAATCCTATAATGTAAAATATATTTCAAAATTTAAATTCCTTTGAAGGTGATAAACCTTTTCGAGTGACCGCAAGTTTCAACGCGCAATGAAGTTTTATTTACCAGTAAAAGCTTGATCCATTCATATCTGTCAGATCGCAAGAGGATAATTATTGTTGACGATATTCCAGTGTACAGATTACTATCCTTAAAAATCGTTGCTTCTTCATATGCAATAGTTTCATAAAGCACTTTTTTCTATGCGAAAGAAAAATTGGAAATTTTAAAGCAGACTTAATTTGATAATTATAAATTGTATATTTATTATTTTAAATTACAATTTAAAACGTTCAAACAACGTTTTAGCGGAAACAAAGTTGTCGAAAAAGTTTGTTTTAAAAGAAAAGTATTAGTTCGAATTTTTTTTTTTTTTTGAAAACTGCTCTTTATAGGATAATGAAATGATTAATTTATAAAAAGATTTCTCAAATGCACCGCTCTATCACTTAAGAAATTGCAGAGTGAGAATTTTTCTTATACATTTCAGAAGATATATGCTTGCAGTTCATCATGCATGTTTAAGAAACCGTTATGACATTTCTATAACAAGAGGTGATGAGCAATTATTTTTAAAATAACAAGTTCATATCGACCACCCTGGTGTAGTTAATGTGCGGAGAAATGTCAGTTTCTCTCTCAAGCGAAGTACATTGATTTTATAATAGATAATTTGTTTTAAAAAACATTGCAGTTATAAATGATTTAACAATTAATTTAAGAACTAAAACTTGACCTTTGTAATTCATCAGAAGAATGAAAACAATAATAAAAAACTTTACAACTATAATATATTTTTAAAAAATGAATAGTAGAAAACTACTACATTTGTTGTTATTCCTTCATAATTGAAATGTACACGCAGAAAAAAAAGATGCAACCAGCACGCAATAAAAGTGCTGAACGTCTGATTACTAATCATTAATAAATATTCTATTATGAAAAATAACCCTTTTACAAATAAACGAGAACGTTTCATGATTATGGAACATAAAATTAAATAAATAAGAAAAAGTACCTTAAAATAAATAACTTTCAAAAAAAAAAAAAAAAAAAGAAAATCAGTACCTGAACTCTTATCGGTAATTAAATTGATAAATTCGCTTTTATGGAGCTAGATTTATTCAAGAAATGTATAGTTTACAAAAATTAGTGTTCTATTGGGGTTTGTTTAATGAATTAGTCGCATATTTTTTTATAATCTCAGTTGCATTTTTTAAGGTAAAATTGTCATTGTCATCGTCCCTGTCCTGGAACTGAATCAAAATAACCAGATATGTTGTCACGGCCCCTGCAATCTAAAAGAACGATTTTTAATTTTTAATTATTTTCTAAAATGAGAAATCTTCGTGACATTAATAAATTTATTTTTATTTTTCTAGAAAAATTCGTACCGATGTTACCAAACTTCTATCCATGGAAAAAAGCCCAAATGCAGAAAATTCCAAAGGTCTGTGCAGTATTTGTAAAGAAAAAATCTCCAACTGTTTTCGAATTTCTGGATCCCACTTGAAGGTCAACAATTCACTGATTAATAATCCTACTTCCGTAGCCTGCCTTTCCAAATATATTTGTTAAGTTTTATATAAAATATATAATGTACATTTTATACCAAAAAAAAAATGGTTAAAATAATCTTCATTTCTCAGATGCAGACCTTTAGGGAGGTCCAATAACATGGTTGTATTGTAAGTAAAAGCCCCATCATGTGAAAAATTATCCATACACATTGCATTACAATAACTCTCCAACTGCAATTTTCGTCTTGAACTTCATTATAGAGAAAATAGGGTGTGATAATCAAATGAATTAGACAGCTCAAAGTCCCAAAAAGTAATGAAATTCCAAATCCAGAATTTAGGAAGAGAATGCTTTCGCATAGATTTCCGTGTAAAGTTATCAGTAATGATATTCCATCTGCAATACTTTGATTATCTGGAAAGTAGTTTAAGGATCTATGAATATTATTTTAATTATTTATTCTTTTCAGATAAAATTATTTAATTTCAACCGTTTCCAGCAACCAGCCAGTCCAAGACTTTCGTTTTTCGTCCTGGAAGATTTCCCACATCGGATGCCATGATTGATGCCATTTGACGTTGGTCTTTAAATTCTCCAACTAAAAAATAAATGGTATGCTTTCAGAAATATTTTGAGAAGCTCTAAAACCAGATTTGATTTGATTATAATTACAAGGAAAATTAAAGGGAAATTAAAGTTTAATTTGAAGGGCATTCCGATTTTCGAAATTCAAGAAATTAGAATAAAAAAGAGAATGAAATTTGTGAAGATCCAATTTTTAATATTGTTGAAATCCATAATAAAGAATTCCAATTGAAATCTAATTACCTAGTCCTAAATCTCTCTTGAAGTATTCGCTAATTTTATAACTCTTCAATAGTCTCTCAATAATTTGATTCATCCTTGAAAAACGTTCACCAATGTGTAAAGTAATCAAAGCGTATTGAATTTCAAATACGGTAATTACAAAGTACATGAAGTACATTGGGGAGTAATTAATAGGGCCTCTATCCGAACGAGGGAACAATTTTTTTTTCTTATTCGAATGCAACCAGGTGAAATAATCACAGATCGACATCACTATTAAATATCCTAATGGGCACGTAATCAGAATGATCGCCTTTCTTTGTAGTTTTTTAACTGTGACAATTCCAATATTTTCGTCTATCTGAAATATTTGATTACTTATCTTAAACAATTTCTAAACATTATTATCGATTTCCGTCCTATTATATTCTAAAAAGAAATATAAATGGAATGAAAAGATAGAATAAATGCTACCATATTCTATCCCTTTCTATTTTTACCAATATTATAATTATTTAGTTGTATTTTTCAGTACCTCAATTAATTTATTGATTGTTTCTTTGATAGACTTCCATCTACATGGAGAACTTAAAATAGCGACGAAAACAACTCCAGCAATTGACATAACGTCAGAGCAAGTCACTGTCACACCTGTACTTGATGATAATCTTGTACTGTTTTTCCAACCATGTCGTAAATCTCGCCACAAACCCCAACTTTGTGTAGATATGAAAAACAATACCAACAAGAAACTGGAAATGAAAAAAACATCAGTTTTCTTGTACATAGATTTCCTAATTTGGCTCACTGCTTTTTTCAAGTTTGAATCTCAAATATCGGTAAAAAAATTGGAGGCAAAAAACGAAGATCTTTTTCAAGATTGAAAAATTTCTATTAACTCATTTCTCATTTTTTTAGAGTTTAATTGTTAATTTCCTTAATTATTATTACCCATATAAAACCTCAATTTTGCACAATTTTCCAGAATATAGTCCTCTTCCCAATGGTGTAAACCTCACTGGTAAAAGACCGCAGATTTTGCTCACATGATACATTGGAATTAAAGCCTCATAAAGATCAGATTGAATTGGCTCGTTTTTTTCATTTTCAATTATTTTTGTCTTTCCCAAAGTCCTTTGGAGTCTTGCGTTTACTAAAAGAGAAACAAAAGATCAAAATTAAAAACATTTTGTTTTTAAGACAAATATCATTGTATTACAATTAATAGTTCTATTTTTAAACGTTTGTTATAATAATATTAATATATATTTTTTAATTGTAGTTATGCTTTTACTTACTTTCTGAAGGAGGAATTAAATTTGATTCGCGCCAAGCCACTCGGACATTCGACGACATTATTTTTATGTTTTCATTCACAGAGGCGGAATGACAATAAATAGAGAAATAAAAGACTAGAAACTGTTTCCATCCCGATTCAATCGCGAAACAAATCGCATGTTGGTTTCCACTTGAAAGAATTCTAGTTGGTAACAAGCTAGCAAATAATTGTAGCTCGCAATAGTTTTATTTAGTCGGAAACGATTGATTCGCTCTCTTATCCATCAGATCGGAAAAATGTAATTATTGTTTTTGATACTTTCACAGTGCAGTTAACTAAACTTATAATATTATTTTTTCAAATCGTATTAGAAAAATATAGTTTTTACAATGTTTACTGAATTGGAAAGTTTAATTCTTAGCTTAAAAAATTACGCAATTTTGCATTGAAGTTCACTTTTAAATTCTCAAAATTAAAAAATGTTTCGTTTACTTTGATTTAAATTATATAAATAATGTCGAAAAATATCTTGTAAAGTCTTTAAAAAAGCGTGAAATGACCAGAAATATTTTTCTTAAATTTGTGTGGCCTCCCTTAATACTATTATGAAATTTAAATGAATAAGGAGCATGTTTTCTAATAACTGAAATTGTTTTTTTAATAAAAAATTCTCATATATTTAAAGAATGGAAAATTGAATAAAGAGATAAATCACAATAACTGTTTTCAACTTTTGCTAATCTCTGGCAATCAGTAAGTTTGTTTCAGCGGCAAACAAACCTAATAGTTAGAATGGAAAAATATAGAATCACTTTAATTGATTTAATCGTTCAGTAAATAATATTTTCTTTCGCATTTTCAAAAATAAAAATTCAAATACTGGTAAATTAAAAATTTTAAAATGTATTTCTTAAAAAAAATATATATATAAGCATTAAGGAATAGTGTACTGGATTAATAAAATATGCAACTCATTTTAATTTAAATCGTTTTCTCTGTTTTTAAAATTTAATCACCCTCCACTCAGTAGTGCCAATCAAAATAACAACGCTAGTCAGTTAAAGTGTTAAATCTTCAAAAACATCCATTATAACTTAAAAAATTGGTCTAACCCCATTTAAAAATAAATCAGTATAAATAGAAATGCATTTTTGTAATTTCTAAGCACATCAACTTGGAGTAATTAACATAATTAAATTTGCGCAATGATTCACGATGTGCGAAAATCGAAAATTATGTTGGCAGTCTTGTTTTGCATACTGAAAATGTTTGTTGTTTGTCGCACGACTCTGAGGCGTTGTCATATTTTTTTAAGATTTTCTAGAACAAATTTTTAAATTAAGAGAGTGTTAAGTTAATTCTGCTTTATTCCTGGTATAAATTTATCTACTTGTGCAATCTTTTCTGTTCGTGAAGTGGTGTTTGTTTTGACGGATGGGAACCTAACCTCAAAATGCGAAGCTTCGAATCTATAACCTTGAAGTCTGATAAAAGAGACTCGTGTCATTATATTTAACATAATTTCTATACAAAATGGAACGAAATGAAGAAGACTGGTCGGTAGAATGCTCCGACGACGAGAAATACGAGGCTGATTCAAAAGTATGAACGTAATACAAGTGGTTTTTGTGGAGAAATGACCCGGTGTTGATCGTGTTGATGTTCCTCTATTTTTATTAATTATGATTATTTTACTTATTCAGGGTGAATGGGTTTTTAAGCCAGACGAAATAATCACCCTAATTGAAGGTTTGGATACCAACAACAGGATTTTAGAGCTTGAATGGAAATGTCCAGGAAGACGCGGTCCATCCCCTGTCCCTTCAAATAACCACCAACAGGATCATAATCTTCAGGATTACAAGTGAATATTTTAATTTTTTCTCTATAACTATTTCATAGATTATATTAAAAATTTCAATGAAATTCACAATTTATATGAGCCCAAAACGTGCACTGATTAATCAACAAGTAGTAGAATTAGATATATCTGTAGAAATAGATATTTCGAAAAAAGTAGATATAAAGTGAGAATATATCTAATTCAAATGTTTGCTAAATAAAATGAGAATCAATTTTGAGGTTAGAGCTTGAACTCAAAACCCTTAAGGCTTAAATTAATTTAAAAAAGTATCTAATTACTTTATGTATTTTCAGAGCTGAAGAAAAGTCAGATTTCGACTTCATGGACGAAATGGCCTCGCCTCGAATTCCAGTTCGTCGTGTGGGCGAAAGCACTCCAAAAGGTAGTGCAAAAAAGAAAACTGCAAGTTTTAACGGAGTTTTGTCGACGATGTTGCGTCATCGCAGGCTGGAACAGCAAGAGATCAACTCAACTCCAAAAAAGAGCGAACCCAGTTCACCTGGTATGAAACCACAGCCTACCACATAACCTTCTCGTGTTCCATGCTTCGAAAATGAAGCAAAAAGAACTATTTCTTTCACTAAAGTTTGACCCTTCTCTGAAGGAAAATTGCTGTTCAAACTATCATGAACGTTTAGATAATTTTATCAGAAAGTGGATCGAAATACACATACTCTCTTTTCGGGATAATTTAATCAAAAGAAATCTGTATAAGTCGTATGGACGCTTGAAGCATCAGAAACTATGAAAAGTGGAGAAAGGTCTAAAAAGTTATAATTTTAATAGAAAAGCATTAGATTAGAACTTCATTTTTTATTGTAGTCAAGTTTATCGTTACCCTTAAAAAGGTAAAATAGATTTATCCTCTGTGAGGGTCTTCTATGATTAAATGATTCTATGATTCTACGATTAATGTATGTGACTAGATATTTGGTAGACTTTCAAACCAATGTGTCATTGAAAAGATTAGTGTATTTGTTCTCTGGTCGTTCTAGTATCTTTTGTCTAATATTTTATTTAGTTCTAGAGGTAAGCTATATATTGTACAAAGACTAAACAAAAGGTATGTATATATAAGAATGTGAAAATTGTCTTGATTAGAAGACGCAGTTGCAATAGGAAAGTCTATCGGTAGCAAAGAATGACTATTTTCTCAACGCTAGTTGTCTAGGTTAATCACTTATAAAATATCTTGCTTTTTATTTTCAGTTGACATTAATTCTTTTTTTCATTTCTGTTCTTACGAAATATAGTCTAATTGTTTCATTCTAAGAGTGAATATAATGGAGGTATAAATACAATCTTTAATTTAGAGCTTTTGAATACAATATAAATATTTTCAGTTAAACAAACATCCAAATGTACATTTTATTTAAAAAAATAAAAGTTTTTATTAAAGTAGCATCTAGTAGATTATTAAAAAGATGAGTCCTTTACAGGTAAACTTAATTTATTAGGTAGTAGAGAGTCTATAATAATTAATAATGTGACAAACTTTTTGAAATACATAGTATGTACAGAAATATTTTAGTGGCAATGAGAACTTTTGCCTCCAATATCTTCAGTATTTGTAGCCCAATCGGGGAAGGTTTCAGTTTCGTAAATATACATACCCCATGTGGGAAATGTGATTAAAAGTACGAGTAAACTATAAATTGAAGGTATACATCCTCCTATCATTAATGATCGAGTTGGAATATGACCTGTGGCGGTTATAATTGCATTTGGTGGAGTTCCCACTGGCAGTCTAAACGAAAATGAAGCACTTATTGTCGCTGGTATCATTAGGTAGAGTGGATGCAGTTTTATTGCCACACACTGTAAATAAAAGATAATTTTTTTTTTTTTAAATGTAATATAAAGCCTGATTTAGGTTTGAGCAATATATTTTATAAATTATATTTTTCATACCATTTGGGCGATGACTGGTAAAACTATATTAGCAACTCCTACGTTGGAAGTAAACTCCGTTATGGTGCCTGTGAAAAGGCAAACGATAGACAGCAGAAAAATATGATTATAATCTTTCAATGGTTTAAGAGCCTCTCCTAATCGCACTGAAAGGCAAGAAGCGTTACTTCCTCTTGAAATGGCAAAGCCACCACCGAGGAGAAACATCAAATTCCAAGGCATTTTAGCTGCTATATATTTCCAAGTGAGTAATGCTTCTGAAGACCGTTTAGGTCTCTTAGAACCTAAGTTGATAAAAATGTAATTTAAATTGATGTATTTATTTATTTTTGAGAAGCTAATCTTCAGGGCGTACTATCTTTGCTGCAACTGTATATAAAGGAAGGATCTCTTGGAATGATGAACATCAGGATTGTGATCATAATCACAGGAGTTGAATCTTTTAGATTCCTAATGGAAATTGAGAATTGGATATTAGAAGGAATTATTTTATTTCTCAGATGGAAGAAATTTTGCAAAGATTTTTAAAAGATTTCTTACAAGTCTGTTATCAATTCAGACCATCCAACAACAAATCCAGGCTTCCTAAAAACCCAGAGGAAAACACAAATTATGAAAAGAAAAGCAACTGCAATCTCATGAAATGTCATGGGACCTAAATTCTTCCATTTCTCTTGCATGACCTAAAAGTGGAAAGGTAGAAGGCAGAGATATTTTAATACAGAAGTTGTATTCTTAAAAGATGCATTTTTACTATTTCTACTATTTTTTACTCTATTTGCAACTTTCTCTCCTTCGAAGCCAATATGAGCTTTTAGAGCATCCTGACTCTTAGGACGGAAGAGTCCTAAGTAAAATATCTGAATGTAGAGCCACGTGAGAAAGGAATTGAGAACCATTTGTGGAAAAGCCCATATCATCCACTGAGTGAAATTGATTCCCTCTGATTTTGGAAAGGTCGATTCAAATATTCCCTTGAACGTTAGATTCGTTCCAGTGCCAACCAAAGTTCCTGTTCCACCGAATGTTGAAGCATAAGCTGTCGTCAGAAAGTAAGCCTGCGTTACTTTACTTGGTGTCAGTACCCTAGAATGAGGGATTAATCAGATTTTTCAGATAGATTATTATTTTGATATTATGATTATTATCTTAAATATTGTTGGAAAAGAAAAAAAACTACCTTCGCTTGGATTTTAACCAATTATGCACCCGCACATGAAATATATACTGTCCTGGTTCAATTCCAGGCTCAGTTAGTTTTTCTTTTCGATTTTCATAAAATCGAAAAAAAAAATTATGTTCTAAGGGTGTTGTAAAATGAAGAATTTAAATTTTTATGTTTGCATTTAGATCCAACACCCTTCAGGGCATATGATACTTTACCATAAGAGCAATTTAGTTTCTCCAACTTTACGTTGGCAATATTAAATATTTTTCACTAAAACTATTGTGAACGTAAAGTTGGGGAAACTAAATTACTCTTATGGTAAAGTATCACATGCCCTTAAGATAAATAATAATCGCACAAAAAAATGTTTCCTCTATTTTAAAATTTCAAGCCTACTCTTCGAAAGAACTTAAAAAATTGTGTGCCTGAAACGCTTTAGCGGAACTTTTAAACAATTATTTAAAAATAAAATAAAAGCAATTTATTAATTATCCAATTTCGAAATGTTTTAAGGGCTTATTAAAAATTTTAAGCGATTTGAAGAGAATTGTAGGGCTTTCAAAGATTTTATAGTATTTTAATTATGAAGAGCAAAAGTTCTATCGAAAAATTATACAAATGTCAAAATGTGATGCCTTACGGTTCTCTAGTAGGATCTTCTGGATCAACTACGCTAGTATACATTTTTCCTAAGCCCTCCTAAACAAGAAGTAGGGATCTATTATTATTTTTTTTTTTTTGTAAAATAAGTATAATACGATGAAATGGAATGTAATAATCAGAAAATATTCAACCCTTTCGAGTTCCTCTAGGATTGCGATGATGATTGGAATCATCATAGCAGTAGATGCTGTATTCGATATCCACATGGAGACTGAAGTAGTTACGACGATGAGACCAGCTAGTAACCTCCGGTGGCTGCATCCCACGATCTTCATTACACCGATTGCAATTCTCATGTGAAGATTGCAGTGCTCGATAGCCAAGGCCATGGAGAGGCCACCTATGAAGACCATGATGGTGTCGTTCATATAACATCTGCAGATTTCCTCAGTGGACATTATACTAAACATTGGAAACAAAACCACAGGAATGAGGGATGTAACTCCCATTGGTAGACATTCCGTAACCCAGTAACCGGCCATTATCAGGATCACGTAACCACATCTAGCTTCCTGAAATGGGGAAACTCACGTTTCAATATATCTAGATCTTGATAATGAGATGCCGAAAGTCCTTCAAAATTTCCGGCAAGATAATTAATCATGGAGAACCTCCGGAATTGTACGATAAAGGCAATGGAGGAATTTATTTTTGTTATACAATTTTTATTGACATTTTATTCGCTCTTTTGCCGATATTTTTCATTCCTAAGTAGAGGTGTGCAGTCATTTGCTCGAATTTTCAATGCAAATTGTAATCTAAGGATATCAAGCCGTTTTGATGTACAGAGAGATTTTCTTCTATTTCGAAAAATCCAATGATCCAAGTGTGCGTAACAGTATCCAAATTTGCATTGAAAATTCGAACGTTTGTTCGAAACAAACTGCGAACATTTTGACTGCAAACTTCTATTCCTAAGGGAACAAATATGTAAAAAAAACTTTTCAGTGGTTGCAAGTTAGGAAAAACCTGGAAATCAGGGAAAAGTTAGGGAATTTTGCAAAAAATGAAGTTTTACAGAGATCTTGTTGCTTGTACCCTTTTTTTATCATCAATTGATCCACCGCATCGTAGAAGGGGGTATATCTCCGCTGTTATTTATCACATAATTGATCTAATGTATTACACAATAATGATAAATTATGTATATTTTAATTACCAGTGTATTAATGAGGAAAAGGATGGGCAGAAGAAGAAGAGGCCATGAAAGAGTGAAAATGGCTTTCCAGTACCTCTTGAAAAAAATCAAGACTAAAAAACGTGCAGATACTAATTCTGGATCTGAACCTGAACCTTCATTGGGATTTGACCTAGACATGAAAAAATATTAAATGTATATTTATCTTTTTATGATTTTATCGATCTACAAATTTCCGCAATGCTACATTTCACGAAGAGTGGTAATATCCGTTGCATGTCGTCGTTCTAACTAGGTTATTTACTTTTATTACTCTTCGGAAATTGATAATATAAACGAGACTCAACTCTTCCATATTTACGACCCTCGTTGATATGTGATTGGTATGAAGCTCGGAATTCTTTGATTTTTAAATAGTTTTCCGCCTTACTAGATTGGAATTTCCATTACTGGTTCGATCCACTCTCATAAACGCCGATTATGACGGACATTGAAAAACTCTGTCACTTATAGTTTTCATCTTCTTATTTGTGTTATGGCACATGTCATTATTTCGACTATATTCTGACATTTGCTTTTCAACTTTTTTATTATTCATTTTTTCTTTGCTTCTGGACTACAGACAATAATTTCGAAACGCGGTAATAAAAGATTTTAAGGGTAAATAGTTAAAACTGAAATACTGGATCGGAAAAACCACTCAAATTTTTTATGAAACTCTGTATCAAGGGATTTTACGATTCACAGAGTGCAAATTTAGGGTCATATACGAAAATCACAAAATACCGGATTTGAAAATGATTTCAAAACATTTTGAATTCTATAAATAGCGAAATTCTCGAGGAAATTCTTTAATAAGCTGTTAATAACGTGATTCTAAAGAATAAGTTATTTTTTATTTTCATTTGACACCCCAACAAATTTTTCCTTCTAGTGAGAAAAGGACCTGAGGATTTTTTCATTTTTTTAAATATTTAAGGGTCGCTCAAGGTCATTTTCTTCAGATGATGTTGATTTTACGCCTTGGGCGACCCCTAAATATTTTTCAGGGCTGCCACACAGTCACTTAAGTCACTTTTAGTCACTTTATTTTTGCAAGTCACTTTTTAGTTACTTTTTAAAGAAAAAGTCACTCTAAGTCACTGTTTAAAAGGAAAAGGTAAATTTAGCGTTTTTAAACGTGCTAGACTCCGAATTTTTTCTCAAAAATATGGAAATCTCTTTAAATCCTTTAAAATTCCGCGACAAACTTTAAAAGAACTTAAAATTCGTAAAAATCTCTAAAATTAATAGAAACGTCTTGAAATCTATAAAAATATCAAAATCCTTTGAAATTTCTTAAAATTCCCAGAAACACCTTAAAATTTCTTAGAATATCACGAAAATCTTTAAAATTTCATGAAACCCCTTAGAATTTCTTAAACTTCCACGAAATTCCTTGAAATTTTCTAATATTCCATGAAATTCTTTAAGATTCTACGACAATATTTAAAACCCTATAAAATCCCTTAAAATTTCAGAAATTCCCTGGCATGTGGCCAACCTGCTATTTTCTTAAAAATTAGTCACTTTTTAGATCCAATTAGTCACTTTTTTGAATTACATTAGTCTATGGCAGTCCTGATTTTTTTAAAGAAATGAAAAAATTCTCAGATCATTTTCTCACTAGAAGGAACAATTTGTACAGGTTCCAAATAAAATTGAAAAAATAACGTGGTGTTTAGAAACACTTTATTCTGTAATTCAGACTTTTTTTGACCTTTAAAAAAAGATATCTCAGAGATCTATACATCATACGGAAGAATTAGTAACCCTACTACCAGCTTTTATAATAAATAACCCCCGAAAACGACAGAAAACAAGACCTCCAAGATTAATTTCATTATCTGATTCTTCTTCAGCCCCTCAAGTTTTTAACGACGATGGATTATTCTTCAAGATACATCGCTCGAAAACGCTTAGCTACGGCCACCGCTCCCATTGAGTCATATCCGGCCAGTAAACTACGAGTGAATCATAAAAAAGCCCTTGTTCGCGGTACTTTTTCGTCTGGAGCAGACACGTAAAGCTAAGCGGAGTATAGGGGGAATGAAAAAAGAGGGTAGGAAATTCGTATATATACGAATTCGAATATATACATCAGGCATTGGGTAGAAACGGAAACGGGGAATTGAGATTGAGCTTGGAAGCGTAACCGTTTGTGGGTGGAAAATGGATGCAAGGGTTGAAAATGGATAAAAATAAGGGATGAAAAGTGTTGGAAAGGGATTGAAAGGAATGGAAAGGGATATCGTTTTATATATATACACAAGGAATGCAAAAAGTCCAGTGGGATTCGACTCGCAGAGGTAGAGGGCAGAAGAGGTATAAAAATGGGTAAAAGCGGAACCAGAGGAGAAGTAGTCTAGTTGTGCCAGAGGGAGGGTGCTTTCGAACCCCTCGCGCGTTTCTGGGGTTAGTCTGCATTGCGCATTCACGAGACAGGCGCATCGTGGCGACGCCGCGCCGAAGTGGACGGTTGACGGTTGTCGCCAACCGGGACAACGCGCTCCAGGAAAGTAGAAGACTCGCAAAACAACTACCGACCTCGGTCAGAAGGGGTGCCTGAGTAGAGCCTTCAACCCCTACATCAGTCACCACTTCAACCTGCCGGTCAGCCGGAAGTCATCAGCTGTAAGTTACTACCCTACTCTTACCGACCTCGAGTCGATCATTATCCTTCCACCAGTTCTTATCACTTCTTACCTGTTTTTATTAATTTTTGCAGCTCGTTTGTTCTTTTAATACTATGAATATTCATAAAATTAGTATTTACAACTGAATACATTTTATTATTAACTGCATCGTGATTAAAATTTTAAAAAAGGAAGTACAACCAGTCTTTTTAATTGTAATATTAATGTTTATGTGGATGTTCATTTTAATGTTTGAAACATTATTTCGTTATGGGGTATTTTCTTTAATTCATTTTTTTTATTCATGTCTATCGAGGGGTCGACCACTCTGATATTCCTGGTACACTCGGTAAATATTCCCATATATTCTATCAACATTCTCAGATTTTCTTGGTATTCTTGATATTCCAAAATATTACGACATACATATTCCAAGGTATTCCTAAATATTCAAAAATATTCTGACATTATATTCCCTAATTCCCTTTTACACTCTAAGAGAGATATCTAAACGAGATATGTGTTCAAATTTAACGGGATTTAAAAAATTTTTAAGTTTATAAATGAATTTCAAAATATTTAAAAGATTTGAAGACACTTATAATGAATTAAAAAAATTTTAAGAGATTTTAAGTGATTTTAAGGAATTTTTAAGGAATTTTAGTAAAATTCAAATGAGTGTAAAAAGTTTCAAGTAATTTTAAAATATAAATAATGTTTCTGAATTCCATAAATTCTGTTAAATCTTTTGATATCTTCAGAAGTTTTTAGAAATTTTTAAAAATATATTGAAATCACTCAGACCCTTTTAAAATATCTTGAAATAAGGTAAATGCGCCAGTAATCGTCACTGCTTTAGTTATCGTCAGATGGCGAAATATTTTCTATAAAACAAATATTCCTGTTGCATCCGTATGAATAAATATGATTTTTAGCAAGTTTAAATATCCTGTCATCGAATTAACGATTCGATTACTGAAACAGCCACTTTTTGTCCCTGACTATAACTAACACATTTGCATTATTTGAATTTTAATCGCAAATATAAATTAAATTAAATTAAATATCATATAAAGCAAACCATATTATATTTTTTAAACTATACTCTGATCATTTCAGTAATTTACGAAAATCGAAATCGTGTTTAACATGATATTATAAGCATTTGAAATCATTCATTTTGCTTAAGGTGACGATTAATGGCGCATTTACCTTATTTTTGAATTTATTTTAAATATTTGAAAACACTTAAATCCCTTTAATTAAATCTTTTGTAATCACCTAAAATACTCAATAACATTTTGAAATATTTTGGAATCACTCAAAATGTTTTGAAGTTGTTTTGGACTTATTTTGTATTCTTATTCTAAAATCTTTGTACTTATATTGTTACAAATGTAACAATATTTTTCAGCGATTATTTTGTAATGTTAAAAAATAGACACGCGGAGGAAATACTTGGAGTGGGAATATTTGGGAATATTCCCTCATATTCCTACATATTCCCAAATATTCTTTTGGGGAAATTCAGAGTGGTTGACCCCTTGAAATCTATTAACGATTTGCACGTAGATTTACAAGTTAATGTTAATTTTATTAATGTTAATTAATATTATTAATATTGCAGTTATATTTATTGTTATATGTTCTGTTGCGAATAACAATAGTAATTAATATAGATATATAAAACTTTTTTAACGATACTAAACTAAATTACGCAGAGAAAATTTTATTACATAGATGTGGAATTTGTAAAAGGCTTGGGATTAATGAAAAAAAGTAATTTCACGTCAAAATAATGAATTCGTTATGTTCATTGCTATTTCAGCTTCAGTGTGGATGGAAATGTTTTCGTAATTCTGTGATATTTTCTGTAAATCTTTAAAACTTTAAATTTAATAAAGAATTTGAAATTATAAATTATAATTTATTCTGGACTTAATATAATTTAAAGTCGTAAAGATATAACCCTTTGTCAATAATGTGACATTTTTATATTTGTACAAGGAAAAAGTTTCTCTTTGCGCATCTAGTTTTAGACTGATCATTCATTCATTGTGTTCTACATTTGAGCAATTTATAAATGTAAAGGATATAAAGTGTTGCAGAATTTCTATTAACTCTAATATTGACTTCTTGATAATGCATAAAACTTCTTTCCCATTTTTTTGTGATCTTGATAAGAAAGGAATTCTAAGTTTCAATTATATATTTATAATAGGAACTTTATAATTCGTAATAATATATGATTACGTAAATGAAGTATAAATTCTATCTTCGTAATATCAACTTCAAAATGTGAATAACTGAAATGCATTCATAAATCATTTTGCCAGTAACCCCTTATACTAATATTGGAAATGGTGGAGTATAATAATATTTTGTTGAGCAACAAGTTATACTAGCCATAAACCTCAAGCAGAGGAAGATCCAATATAGATAATATATTCCTGTCGTAAAAAACTTTTTGTGTTGACAATGCAAACGGTCTGATGGTTATCAGTATGGATATGGATCTAATATCCGCTTTATCCTATTTCTTATGGTTCTGGGTATATTCGTAGCTTTTATGATTGAATCGCAATTTTAATGGGATTTCACTGATTGAGGAAATCGGTTTTTGAATTAATATTTTTGAATCTCTATTTGGTCTAAATTATTATAATTCGAAATAATAACGAAGGATCTTAATGGATAAATTGCTTTTTTAACATCGTTTTTATTTTTTAAGAATAAAGTGGAAACAAGCGAGCCATAAAAAATGAAGCAGAAAAATGTAATGAATGTGTCGGAAGTATAATGGGAGTTTCAAAGAGCAATAAATTCTCCTTTCTAGGTAGTACTTAGTATTCCTTAGGGCAGTCCCTTGAAACTTCATTTTTCTCTAAATCTCTTTTAAACAGTAATCCTATTTTCCATTTTTGCTTTGAGTTTTCTCTCGCTACTTTACTAGCTTCTCTCTCTTTTAATTATATGCTATAATAATATCAACACTGCAATTTTTTAATGTTCGTGATACTATTGTTTGTAGTAGGATGGCTTCCATCCGAGTATAACCGAGTCAAGCGCTGCTTAACTTCGGTTATCGAACGTGAAGTCTTAAACGCTTACATATGTCCAAACGGACACACTTAATTTAGTTTACTCCTTACTTCTTTGAATACGTTTAACCTATTTTTGTTTCTAATTCTTTTGGATCTTTTTGAATTCTTTTATTTTCCATAGTTCTCCTGGATTCTTTCGAATTTCTTAAAATTCACTTTTATTCTTTTGAATTTTTCTGTATTCCTTTAAATTCTCCAGCATTTTCTTAAATTATTGGATCAATCAACGACTGAAAGTCTTTTCAAAAAGTTATTACGCCAAGAAACGAAATTGACCTGTGTGAGAAAAATTACCCATGTAACAAGGAAAAATAAAAGAGCAAAAAAACTCCTTTTGCTCAAATATTGGCGGAAAGTGCTTTTAGGTGCTTGAGACTCTTCCGGAACAGGTTGCAATCAATTTTGGACTTGTGTAGTTTATAGATGGTAGGATATAATATCTTTATATAGAAGGTGCATCGTACAGACAATGAGCCACTGAGGTACATGCTCGTGCCTACCTTGCACATATTTATGGGTATGTGTATAATATATATGTTTGTACTTACATGTACAATGCACATAGCCATAGGCACGTGTACTATACATATCTACATTGACCCGACGGCGACAGACGCCGTGATATCGATCCCACGCAATATCACAGGGGCCTGTATTCGAAGTTCTCACGTAAAGAAATGGCTCGACTTCATCAAGAAGTAAAATTCGATAAAGAGATTAGAACTCGATTTTCAGCAGAATCAAGTACGCGACTTCAATTCCGACCTATTAGGGATTCCCGAGCAATCCTAAGTTGTTTTAATCACTTAATTGAATAAAATCACTCGCTTTTATATCGCCGCTTCAGCAAAGCAGTTTCTAGAAAAAAAAACTCTCAGAGAGTAGTATTTTTAAGATAAGATCTTCTATATTTCTTCCCTATTTGCATAAGAGCATTATCCAATCTTAAAACTGAAACATTGTTCGAAATATCAAATTTTAATATGAAAAATTGCTGTTACTAAACATTATGTAGCATCTAGGGTAAACAAGCGCTTTCGAAAACCGTTAGATCAGTTTTAACGGTTCCTGAAGTGAAAAAATAGGTAAATTCATGCGAATTCAAGGTCCTTCTGGGTGAACTTGTGGTTAATTCAGATCATTATCAATCCCGGATAATTTAAGGTCAATTCAAGTGAATTCAAGACCAATTCCGGTAATTTGAGGTCAATTCAGGGAATTCGAGATTAATTACATTGCAATGCAAGTCAGTTCAAAATTGATTCATTCAACTTAATTGAAGGGTCCATTGAAATAAAAAAAATTATTTTACGCTATTATTAATAATTCTAGAATATTATTCCTACCATTGTTAAAATTGCAGTGTGGTCACATGTCAGGGAAGTCAGGGAAATGTCAGGGAAATGCGAGTAGCTGTTAGGGAAAATAGAAATTGATCTATTCATAATAATAAAAAATTATAATTTATTTAACAGATTTTA
>JAUESH010000042.1:684136-694450 GCA_032275165.1 Synergus magnus
AAAAAAACCTTTTTTTAAAAACTGGATTTTGTCACCACTACAAAGCTTCCTCTATGAGGAAGCAAAAGGTTAAAAAACAAGGCCTTTGATATCCCTGAAGGTTCTTTCATCATATTGTTGAATGAAGATTTTGGATCAGGATGTTGGGTCTTAGAAGTTGGAAACTTACAATTAGTCAATGTTCAGGGTGAAAATCATATACTGTTATTGTTGCTAGAGAATTTTCGTTTAAATCGAGGATTATTTGCAAAAAATAGACGCCTCTAGATCAAAATTATCTTCTGTAATCTTTTAACAAATCGTAATACTTGAATCGCCTCCCCCACCCCCTTTCAATGAAAAATTGATATTCAAATTGGGATCACGTAAATTTACCGAAATTTCAATTTTGGGAATTGAATCTTTTTAGAGTGACGTATAAGTAAAATACTTTGCATGAATTGCCTCGAGGCCGGAAATTTCTGTTTCACAATCGGTATCAAAGGATGTGGTTTTATCTTTACTGAAATTGCTTCTAAATGCTGATTTATAGAATTTAAACGACCTTTTCATTATTGACTACTTGCCGACTCGTCTGCTTCATTTCCCGTTAACAACATTCGGATTTTAAATGAGATTTGAATGTAAATATTAGATTCTGTTTCATTGTAGATTATTAATAACAAATAATAAATTCGCAGAGATATAAACATAATAATGTTGTTAACATCCAACAATAGAGCGAATAAAACGAGAAATGAATAAACAATGTTTTTCAATTCAACAAAATATGTACAACTTTGACATTATATTAATTTGTTAAACAGACTTTGTTCATCCGTTATGTGAGAAATGCGTAAATAGAAGTTAACATACGCTAAAAAGTAAAAAGGGAAGAAAAGAACGACATGTTAGTAGACTTCTGAGAAAATTCAAGAAACCCTTGTGTACATTCGAACACCAAATACCTTCACGTAATCATTTGTATCCTCTGCAAACCTATAGCTGTCTCTAGAATTAGTATTAGACTTAGGTCTTAAGTGAACATGCTTTGTTGGTTTCCTTTATCCCGAGTCAGTGACATAATTGAGCCACTTTGGCAGGTACCCGGACTCACGAAATCTAAAATCGAGATATGCAACCTATTCCTGAAAATATTCCCCACAACCAGATATAATTATCACTAATTTACAGTTACTTCAAAAACCTAATTTATATTCCTAATTTTTTAATTCCCAACACAAAAAATAGAAGATACGTTCTTAGTAAATTATCTCTGATTTCTGCTTAAATTTTAAGCTGAACTGAATTTTTAGAGTGGCCACATGTCAGGGAAGTCAGGGAAATGTCAGGGAAACGCGAGTAGCTGTCAGGGAAAATAGAAATTGATCTATTCATAATAATAAAAAATTATAATTTATTTAACAGATTTTAGAAGATTTCCAAGGATGCCGAGGGATTACAAAGAATTTCTAGGCATCATTCCTTGAGATTCTATAAGTTTCTAAAGATTTCAAGAAGTTTTCAATTATTTTAAGGGATTTTAAGGGGTTTTTAGGAATTTTATGGAATTATAAGAGATTTTTAAGAAAGTTTAGGGAATTCAAAGGATTTTAAGGTATTTTAAAGTTCCTTGTGGAATTGTAAAAGATTTTAAGAAGTTTGTAAGAATTTTAGGAAATTTTCACATTTTTAAAATGATTTAAAAATATTTTAATGTTCTACCTGGAATTTTAAAACATTTCAAAAGATATTTTTGATTTTTAAAAGATTTTGAGAAATTTTAAAGGATTTCATGGAATTTTAAGGGATTTTAAAGAATTTATGAGTTTTTAAGCGATTTTATGAGATTTTAAATATTATCGTGGAATTTTAAGGAATTAAAAAATGTTTCTAGGAATTTAAAGAGATTTCAGCAAATTTTAAGGTATTTGAATAAGATTCCATAGAATCAGGGATTTCAAAAGATTTTATGGAGTTTCACAAGATTTAACGTGATGTGCGAAATTTTTGAAAAATTTCAATATCACTATTACTGAAAACTTATTCGCATTTTTAATAATTTTCTGTCAGGGAAATTTGTCTGAAAGGCAGGGAAAAGTCAGGGAAAGGTCAGGGAAATTGAAAAATTTAATCTTGTGGCCACCCTGAATTGCAATGAAATGAAGGATGGGAGTGAGTTAAACCCTTTAAGGACGAAGCCTTGATCCCGTTAAATAAAAATTCTGAGAAAATTCAGGAACAATGTATGGTCGTTTTCTGATCAATTTTTGCAAAGAAAATTTTTTTTAATTTTTAAATATTTCTCGCTATATCAGGCACTAAAGGGTTAATTTAAATTTTAACAGACGTTAAAGTGATCCTCATTTTTTAATATAGTGCATAAAATACGAGATAGAAAGCTTCCAAATAATTTTAATGAAACATTTCTCACTGTCAGAGATGAATTTGAAATATTTTAGAGGAGCATTCTGATATTAGCCAAATATTAAAATTCCTCTATTTTCCTATGTACCCTCATGAATGCATTCCCTGAGTCTTTAGTTTATTTCAGGAGGGAAATCACGTGCCAAGTACCTTTGATGTATTTTATGAAAAATTAGCAAAAATGTTCCTCCGTTGTTCGATACATTATATACATATTATAAGTTTTCAACGACATTGTCGTAACAGGTGCCATCATCATGCCAATATAACTTTTCAATGCTGAACGGGTTACATAAGATATAAGTTTTCTCGGTGCGGTAACGCTTGTCAATTTCTCGTGAAATTGACAAGCTCGATTTTATCGATGCGTCACGTCATGTCTCAAATTTCGTTTAGTTCAGCTATTTTAAAGTTACGCTACTTTTATCTTCAATATTCTATCTATAAGTAGTTGTTTTTCTTCTATATATGTACTTTCAGGTCTATTTAACTAAAAAGAAGAACGGAATGCTTTTTGATGTCATGACTTTACAAAAAAGATGAATGAATCGTCCAGAAAATATTTTTTGTCACTGCTTTTTAAGCAAGCTTTCAATGTGCACTTTTTTTTTAGAAAATCAGGGAAGTCGTTTGTCAAGTTAATGGAATTTTTGTCGTTATGTCAATAAAGCTTCGAAACCAAGACATTTGTAAATAATTTCGTTAGAATTTTGATACATATTATTATATATTATTATATACTCATTATTATTTATTTCTCTCTGTAAATAATTGGTACTTTGATATTTGAACGTAAAACAAACTTTTTTGCTTATAATCACGGGTTCTTTTTTTAAGCAATTTAACCTTTGGGTACCTGCAACATCCAATTGACTGAAAAAGACTGCCTCTCATTTCCACTTAAATGTTAAATATATATGTACATTTAGTTCAAATTGCACGAATGCACGAAATACGATAAGTACGCTATAACATTTTACATGCCTCGTTTACATTTTCTAAATGCTGGTAACTTTCTGAAAATGTCGGTTGTTATCGTTGCCACATGCACTGCTGAAGGTAGATCGATAAAAGGGACTAGAATGTCTGAGTACAACTATCACTAAAGTTTATTTATTATACACATCTGCTGGAAACGCGTGGAATTTATTGATCACACCACTTTGGATCACTGCCAAACTTAACTACCTAACTTTGTTATTCGATATTTTATTATTAATAAATAATAATTTGACATAAAAAGGATCGAGAGACTATTATTATTTAAATTAAAATTAAAATCCTGATGTTTTGCTTCCAGAGAAATGTGGGGCAGGGCTAAGATGGCAGGAGTGACTCTACTGGTCTGCCTGATGTGCTTGCTCGCTCAAGGAGAAGGTAATTTCATTCTAACATTAAAGAAGATTAATTTAATGAATTATTTATTTATTTATGTTTTCTATTTTAATTATGATCACAAAATTTTTCTTTTTTTCCAGCAGGGAACACGGAAGTGTCGAGCGTCGATACGGAAGCGGAAGCCATATTAGAACGAGCGACCTTGTGGCTTTGGAGTCAAAGGGACAAGGACGCTGGTTGGGGCAATGATACTCATAGAGTTCTGTTGGCCCTTAGATTGGGGAATTTGTCAAAAGATGACAATATTCCACCTCCAGCGCCTTTGGAAATGCAACTCAGTACCAAGCAAATGGAATTGGAAATTGTCCTTCTCCTCTGGAGGTACTAAAAACATGTTGAATAGAATTAATAGTTATTTATTGAAGCTGAGAGTTTAAGAAATATTGTTTCCCTTTGCCAACCAAAGAGTATTAAATAAAAAAGAAAATTTCCTTTACAGAAAAATTAATTAAAACGTTGACAGTTTAATGAAATAACATTTTTTTGGATGTCTATAGCCCACCTATAAAATTTTATTTCTATTTTTAGACACAGAGAAGTGGGATTTTCGCCAGTTCGTTTGGCCCGTTACACTCTGGCTTTAAATGCCCTTTGTATGGACCCGAGACAATTTTATGGACATGATTTAATCGGAACGGTGCAGCATCACGAGGAACCCCCAACGGATTATGAATTCGCGCTCACCACGTTAGCTGCTTGTAGTGCTCAAGCTCATGGTCGTAAAAGACAAATACGTAGGCTTTTGGATATTGCAAATGCGGTACAGGATCACAATTTGGGTACATTTCTTAATAACATGAATAATTGATAAATAAGTAAATGAATTATATCTAATATGTTCAAATATTTTATTTTTATTTCAGACACAGTCGCAATGGTGATTCTCGCACTAAGATGCATTGTTCAGGATCATAGACATCGCAATTTGCATCATTTTATACGAAAACCTTCCCTAAGTTTGGCTCGACAACAACGACCGGATGGAAGTTTTGGCGATCTTCACACGACGACTTTGGTGATGCAAGCTTTGGAAGAGACAGAGAATGAGCCAACAGATACATGGAATAAAACAGCTGCCCTAGCTTGGCTTTCGAGTCGGCAAAGACCTGATGGTTCCTTTGAAGGAGATGTTCGAATCACTGCTGAGGCTGTTCTTGGCATCGTTCCTCGCGGATTGGCCACTATTAGAGCTTTAGATTGCGGACAAGGTCTTACTGATATTACACCTCCACGTCTCAGTACAAATGGTATTTATCGAGAAAGAACGCTGAAAGTTACTAAAAATAATAAGGGTCTATTTCCGAAAAGGTCAAACCTACGATTTCCTTGAAACTGCCTATACCTATGCAAAAAATGTTTCAAACAAAAGTTGTAGATCATATCGAAATACACATTTTTTGTTTTGGATCATTTTTTTTGCGAGTGATAGTTTCCGAGAAAATCAGTGATACATCGATTTTCATCAATATCCCTTTACCGTGATTTCCTTTTACAATGATTTCCCCTTACAATGATTTCCCTTTACAATGACTTCCGTTTACAATGATTTCACCCTAAAAAGATTTCCCTTTACCATTTCCCTTTACCATTTCCCTTTACCATTTCCTTTTACCATGATTTCCCTTTACCATTTTTCTTTACTATTTCCTTTTACCATTTCCCTTTAACATTGCCCTTTACCATTTCCCTTTACCATTTCCTTTTACCATTTCCCTTTAACATTGCCCTTTACCATTTCCCTTTATTATTTCTCTTTACCATGACTTCCTTTTACCATGACTTCCCTTTACCATTTCCCTTTACTATTTCCCTTTACCATTCGTTTAGAATGATTTCTCTTCATAATGTAGTCATTGCATAGGCGTAGCGAGCTTATTGAGTTTCGGGGGGTGTCAATTTGTCGACTAGTTACGATTTTTTGCCGACTAATTATACTTACCATTTTTTTCCGACTGGCCGACTTTATAGTCGAATTACTTAAAAATCCCGAAAATGCCGATTCGGCACGACTATTTGGGGGGGGGGGGGGGGTCACATCCTCACCTCGCTACGCCCCTGAGTCATTGTTAATGGGTTTTTAAAAAAATGAAAATCGATGTATCTCTAATTTTCTCGGAAACTATCACTCGTAGAAAAAAATGCTTCAAGCATGAAATGTGTATTTCGATAAGATCTACAACTTTTGTTTGAAAAATTTTTTAGGTTTTGCATATTTACTGAGATAAACGGAAAAAACCATAATTTTTGTGGTTTTTTCATGGTTTCAGCATGAAAATCAAATTTCCGCCAATTTTCACTGTAATATTCGTAATCAGCGCATCAAAATAGATAGGTATAGGCAGTTTCAAGGAAATCGGAGTTTTGACCTTTTCGGAAGTATATCCAATAATAGTGATGTAGTTATTAATTGAATAATAACATTTTTCCAAGGATCGGAAACTTTTATATCGGATCCCGGTTTAAAGGGCTTCTCAAGAGTTCCGATCCGAACCGGATAAGTGTTCCGATTCCTGAGTTCTCTTTTATCAGTTGCAGATTTCTCCCTTTCCAAAAATCACACCGACATACAAAATATTTCATTTTTGGGAAATATGAGCTTTGCTGGAATAGAACAGTTAGCAACCCAAACACCGATTTTGGTGAACGTTTCATACACCCTTTGGGTTGGAAGCAACGTGAACGAAACTTATAATATCTGCGTCACAGCACCTAAAAATGAGACTTTTTATAGTGTAATGCTTTTGGCTGCGGAGATGTCACCACATTTTCAATTCCAAGCTTCTGATTGGCCAAATGGTCACTATGTTCATACTCTGGCTGGTTATAAGGAAGAACCGATGTCCTATCACTATTGGCTGCTTTATAGACTGCCATCACCACCGGAACCATCCTTACCACCAGGAAATCAATTTGTTGCTCCAGGAGGTAACTAAATCATTAAATAGCAAGCTCGTACATTTTTTTTTGTACGTATCTTTCATCCGCCTTAGTATATACTTATACAGGTGTCACGTGACTAATTATATTAACAAGGTGTATTCTTAAACCAATAACCGAAATGGGTTTTCTACCGTAAAGCACAGAAAGTCCATTTGAGTTATTACTTTGGGAAAAAAAACCTTAATATAATTGGTCGCTAATCTCCAAGTTCATTCCCTTCGTGAGAACATAATTTTGTAATATTTTCAATGAAAAATTCACTCATTTATTTAAGACTCTAAAAACTTTGTTTTTTTAGTCAAACGAAGGTAACTGCTTTTACATTAAATGGAAAACATTAGGGACAGAATTTCACACTCAGAAAAAAACTTGGTTTAAATCAAAACTTTTATTTTAATAATTCAAAGTAAAAATTTCTTTATCCTATTAAAGAAAACTTCCTTTCTTTTAAACTAATTTTGTTTCATTCAAACAAAGTTTATTTGATCCAAACAAAATTATTTTGAATTATTTTAATTTAAAGAAACTGTTTGTTTAATTCAAAAAGAATTTGTTTGAATTAAAGAAATGTTTCTTTGACCGTATATCAATACTACAATTTCTTTGATTCAAAGAAAGTTTCTTTAATTCAAGAAAAGTTTTTTCTGGGTGCAGAATAAGAAAGAAAATACTTAATTTAAAAAAATTAAAAGTACTCTTTTAATCCCTTTTTAAATGAAATTTTTTTTCACAGGTGTCGACGATTTGCAAATTAGTGAAGGCGAGCACTATCTTTTCTGGTACAAGAAATTGTAAGAAAAAAAGAGGTATAAATAGTGGACGATGGGTTCAAGGAGCGAGAAAGTAACAAATTAAGTTATCAAGGAATGAAAGGAATTCAGATCTTTTTTAGCCTTTAGTGCGTTTAGGTATGGCAGATTACAGAACAATAAAAAAAATCCGCTGAGCACAAAAATGAAGGGTGTCTTTGCGACATGTTAAGTCACCCTGGCGAAAGTTTCAAATAGAAATTCTATCCGAATGAATCCGAATTTAATCCGATTAAACTTTTAAAAAGTATGTTCGGATGCGCACAGATTCATTCGGATAGGATGTCTTTTCGAAATTTTTTAGGATGCCATAAAAAGACGTCTTTCAGGATTGTGTTCTTTGGAAAGCTCGACAGTTGTCGCGAGCTACATATATCAAGTTAATGTATATGAATAATAACTAGTTACATAAGCTATATGAAGCATAACATTTTTTATGAAACTGCAATGCACAACCATATTGTATTTAATATATCATATTAATATTTAATAAATGCGAAGCGTACGTAATCGCAATTTCATTTCATTATTTCATAATCAGAAGAAATTCACCGTTAAAAGTCCTGAACTGGTTCCTTTACAGATTCCAGTACCGGCTGAGTTACAGATTCCTTTACCGGCTGAGGTACAGATTCCATGATCGGTTGAATTACAGATTCCTGTATCGGTTGAGTTATAGATTCCTTTACAGGCTGATGTACAGGAAACATATGGAACCTGTACGGGAATTTTTGCTCGTTTCAGATTAATTTTTTTAATTAATTTACTGATAAAACAGTTTTCCCTTGTACTATCCGTCTTTAAACTAGAAATTCACACACAATTTCAATACTTAGCTGGATATAGAACCAGAGTTTGTCGACACATCTTTTTTTACTATTTCAGCTAAAGATATTGGACTATATTTTGAAACTGAGAAAAAAGATGGTTTATCTTGAAAATGTAACGGCTTTACGTGCTTTGCATAATTCTATATGTTATAAACAGTAAAGAAATTTTTCCGCTTGATAAATGTCCTTACCGTATAGGGAGATGCTATATAGGCTCGTAAAATATGAAGAAGCAAGAACCTGTAATTTCACCAAAGAAAAGGGACAACTTCTGTTTTTACGATCCTGATACTGTCACAGAAATAGTTCTACATATCAGGGAGATTTTCATGGTTGCGCGTAAAATGCAGCGAATCGTAAGTAATGGTGCGAATACCGAATAAATGAGAATCCCATAAACCTAGCTGCTTTTCTACACCAAAGAAGACAGGATAAAGACACCAATTGTCGAGGTGCATCCTATCGTTGGTCTCAAAGAAATTTAATTCTCTCTTTTCACTATTTTCCACATACAATTAACCTTTATGATTGAGTGGCTTCACTGAATTTTATTATACTTGTATTCTAATATGAAAAGAGTGCAAAAATTTTCAATTTTTATAGAGATATAAAAAAATATGTTTTAGGTTTGCAAGCGAATCTTCTGAAACGAATGTACAGGGCTGCCACACAGTCACTTAAGTTACTTTTAGTCACTATTTTGTTCAAAATTAGTCACTTTTAGTCACTTTTTAGATCAAATTAATCACTTTTCTCACATTTTTGAGGTACATTAGTCTGTGGCAGCCCTGCGAATGTATTGAAAGTTCTATCCTATATTAGTTTGAATCTGTTTCTTTTCCTTCACTTTTTATCCACTTCCATTAAAAAAATTCGACTCCATTCTATCTTTTTTTCTCGACGAGGATTGAAAGACCATTTTTGAGTCGTTCCTTCCTTCTTGAAAGCAGATAATGTAAATCAACTGACAAAAAGCAATCTAATTACAGAAGTTTAATGCATTCTGAAGGAAAGAGAAAGACACTAAGGGTCGAGGCCTTTGTAGCCGTCGGACGACAAGTAAAGCGCAGACAAAAACGTGTCCGCGTAATTCAATGTGCTTCTTCGTAACTTGCATTGTACACCTCTTCCACAACCACTTTAGACTTACTGCCTCCTTATTTCTCACGTGTTTGATAAAAATTTCAATAAATTGCCGAGAAATTTTTTATTCAACGCCGACTTCTCCCGTTTTTTGAACTCATGAAACAGAAGAAGTAAAATATGTAGTGTAAAGTAATGTCGTCCGTGTAACTTATGTCCCCTTTGAATATAATTGAAATACTCAGAATCGTACATTTAGGAAAAAATAAAATACACATAATAAATTTACTTAGAGATTCTTCCTCTTCTTCCACAGACGTTTGTTATCGATACAAGTACTTTAAACATGGGAATCCAGATGACAATAACACTTTGTTTTTTTCTCGGTTGAAGGGTATTTAATTTGAAAAATGAAGTCCCTGTGATGGAACCGACTTTTAAGACCGTCATTTAGTTGTAGTACGCGAAGACTTACGCTTGCTTTTTCCGTCAGTTCAGATTCTTCTCTTCTTTAACCATAGGTTTCAAGTCCACTTTCTATGTGTAACGCTGTCCCGAGAAATGAGACCCGCCCCAGCCTTATACATCTTCGAAAAAAGGACGAATAGCCACACGACAATGGATACCATTATTGCCAGGTGGTGTATGTAGTGCAATTGAAATCTGGAATAAATTCAAGAACAGTCGAGCAAGAGAAGAACTTAGCAATTTTCAAGTATCCTTTCTTTAATCGGGTAATTATAGTATATTATTAAATATTACTTTTAAAGTAATACACGGAAAAAATAACTGTTTCAAAAAATGGAAAAAGTTTGCGGAATTTTAACAAAGAATATGTCACTTTTGGA
>JAUESH010000042.1:704569-721441 GCA_032275165.1 Synergus magnus
TAACTTTTTTTGGATTAGGTAAAAAAATTTGAAAAAATTCTGAAAAATGTTTTCGATAGGGTAGAAAAAGATAAAAAGGTTTCAGTCAAATCGAAAGGGATCGGGGTCAAAAGTGGTCGATTTGGCATGGAATGACCCATATATGTATATAACTATATAGAGGAAGTACTAAAGCGGTCCCTTTAAAGTTTCATTACCAGAATTATTTTCTCATATATTTTTTCGTTCCACCTTCCAGACATAAAAATCGCAGAGGTTAATTTAAAATCACTTAACTTCGACGCCATAAAAGGGTAAGAAAAAAAGAAATAGTCAGGCTTGTGACGAGAGATGAGTGAGCAATCGTCCTAAACTAATTATTATTTGTACACAAGAAACTTGTAATACACGAGGGCACACAGTCTCTTGTTAAAGGAGAGAATCAGAGCAGATCACGTCCCTTATAAAAAAAAGACCTCGATGATTTAAAAGACAAGTTGAAAAAAAAACGCACGTACTCCACGTTTTTGTGGCGATGGGAATATTAAAGCGATAAAAAGAGATAGAAGATCTCTTCAACGTCACTGGCGATGCTAGCCAAAGCCTAATGATCCAACCGGTCGTAAGAGAACAAGAATAAGCGAAAGATACTTTTTTCAAAATATTTCATTTTATCAAAACCTCATTTATCTGAAACCGTTTCTTTTTTCATAAAAAGTAGTGACACTTGCATCACGTATCCCTTTTTTAAATTCCCTTTCCCACCCTCTTTAAATATTAGTGTATAGTCATTCCAAATAATTATCTACGAGAATTCAACTACGAACAACCAAGTCCTGACCCTAACCCTAGAATTTTTGAAAAAGATTTTTGCTCAAGAAACATATGTCCAACCGCAAAAAAACAGCGAAATCACTGTATCATCCTATCGCTGTGAATAATGGCCCATAGAAGTCATAAAACATGCATAATATTGGTCTTAAAATTTAACAATTCAGTTTCATTCTAACAAGCATCATTATCCACACAAGTTTCTATACCCACGTCCAGTTTATTATATCAAATTGGCACGTCAATGTAATGTTTCTTCCAGAAAACCATTATATTCACAACCCGCGCACTCCAACTCGTTTGAGAAACATGTTTCTTAAAAGAAGTCTTGAATAGTCCTCTTCATAAATTTACCTAATCAGAGAAGAAAAGCATCCCTTAGATAGTAAATAACAATCATTTCGTAAATGACTCAACCAACTTGTTTCAGGAACATGTTCCTTTAGAGAAATCCTGCATAGTTTTCTTGCTTTTAAGAAATTTGAAGGTATTTCAAAAAATTTTCAGTCATCACAGGTCGTTACCTATTCACCTTTTTTCACCTATTTTGAATTTGCTCACCTTTTTCACCTATTTTGGGGGTTTGTCCCCTTTTCACCTTTTTTCAATTGATGCAGTTAAATCATACGAAAAATTATTAAGATTGGAATTATATGGCAATTGTGGGTCATTTGCAGATTGAAAAAACCTTTCCAGTCAAAATATTTTTATTTGAGACTTGCAATTTTTTCATTGAATTGAAATTCAAATCTTTTGACAATAAATACTGTGATGACTGGATTTTAAAAGATTGAAAAGCCTTTCAAGATGATTCAAGAGATTTTTAAAGGAACGTTATTAATTGTTCAACTTTTGTAGGTTTTGGCGCGAATTTTGCCGATGGTAAACAAAGTGAGAAAGAAAGAGAAAGCCATCGAGAGTGAGATAAAATAAGAAGTACAGTGGGGCAAGATAAGTTACGATAAGGTGAGAAATGCAAAAGGCTGGGAAGGAGAGGCAAAAGAAAAAGGTAAGTCAACTGCTATCCTACTGTGAAGCATGGTGTGTTCTTTGCTCTAGGCAACGGGGTCTAAAACTGCTGGAGTCTCTTCTCTCTGGTCGCGTGGTAACCTCCAGTACGTTCTTGTCCCTTGCGCAAGCCGGATTGCGCCAATCGTAGACCCTGAACTTGATACCACGTGCATCCTGGATCAAATTTTAACCTTCAGTACTTCTAGTGTTTTCATTTCGATCTTTCATTTTGCATAAAGTTCGGAAATTCGTTCTTTTAAAGCATACTTTTGTGAAATTCAAATTACTTGCAGCTATTTCTATGCTGGAAAAAGTGTCTGTTTTATGTGCTGCAAAGGTTTTAAAGGTGCACTTCAATTTTTTAATGGATGTATAAGAAAGGGTGATTTCGAAGGTGCAATTTTCCTACTCTTTAAGATTTTATGAGATCTCTGCATATATTACAGCATTAGAGCATGTTTCTTACATTTTCGTCAAGTTTTCTCTGAAATTATTGAAGGAGAATGATGCCTAAAATATAAATATAAAATATAAATGTCCTTGAAATTATTTAAATAACAAGTTTTGTTTGTTTTATAACTATGAAATATATAGCTATATGTATATAGTGATGGTTCAAAGATATGGTTGACTTGGGGTCTTGTACATGTCAAATCCGGCAAGTCACACTGCGGTATGTTATATCTGCGGTATGCCATACCTGCAAATTGTAACATCTGCTGCAAGTCACATCTTGACAGATTCACCCTGCAGTATTTGTCATTGTTTTTTTAAAATAAATTTAAGACTCCGCGGGTCGTTTATTTTTTCCATATTTATAATTCGAAGTTTATCGCAGCGCTCTAATAACATGAAATACCAGGAAATAACGTGTTAATTGTCAAAAGTGTACCATTTTTTTAATAAGAACTGGTACAACTGGTACCACTTGAGACGATTTGGTATAAATGGTGTCTTTGGTACCACTAACACCAGTTGGTGTAACTGGAATCATTGGTACAACTGATACCACATGATACAATTGAAACTACCTGGAACAATTTGTTCCCTTGATACCATTGACACCACTTGGTATAACTGGCAACTTTGGTACCACTGGAACCAGCTGACACAACTGGTACTAATAGAACCAACTGCTAAAATTGGTTTCCTTGATACCACTGGTACATTGGCACATAACTAGTGACTTTACAGAAAAAAATTATAATTATTCGTAAATTACACAAACAAAAGCATTCGTAATAAACAATGCAACATAAAAAAACATTACTGAAAAAAACCAACTCGTGGAATTATTTGAGGGAAAAAATGTGTGCAAAGTTCCTAAATACTTCGAATCATTCAAGAAAAGTATGTACAACGAAAGTAGTAAATACTTTGGTAGCAAGACTCTGATCTATGAAGCCGTAAAGGAGAAACATGAGAGAAACAGGAAAGTAAAGACGGAAGAAAAGAGTCTTAATGATCAGACTCCTGCACGTTTCTTCTCCTGGCGTCAGGAGAGGTGAACGCTTGAAATTTTAGATTCATTTTCGTTGTATTAGAAATTACCACAGATTAATTTTAAATTCAGTGAATATACTTTCAATTGATGTAATATAATGGAAGATTTAATAGATGTTTTAATATCTTCTTCTTTGTTCTGTTTTGATTATAAGATTCAGATTCAGATTAGTTAACAAGATAGCAAATGGCACACGTCACAAACGGCAAGTCATACTAAGAAACTCAACCTGGGAAGCACCACGTCCTCAATATCACACAACACGAGGAATTTCTCACACTTGAAAAAATTTGAAGTGATAAATGAAGTGGCAAAAGTGCCCTAAACAATATTTCTGTTCAAGATCAAACAATTTACCATCAATTGAATAAATCTCCGTCCTCTATTTCACAACTAAATTACTTTGTAGATAATGGAATTTTGCGATGTTTGAGCGCAGATTTATTTAATTTGATGCACTTAAGATGAACATATCACAAACCGTGCGAGGCAACTTAAAAAGAGGATTAACGGTTCAGGAGATAGTCTTGATCTTATACGTAGAAGACTGCAGTTTCAGATGTGAGAGTGAAAATACAAACTTGGTGTTTAGCATTTCATGAATAAAATTAACAAACGTCTTTCTTCATATTTAGCATGATCTTAATCTTATTCTATGTAACGCTTGTCGAAACATGCAATTATATAAAAGAAAAGTAAAAACAGTAGAATATTCAGCTTGGTACAAAGATTATCCTTTTTTTGAATGATTCGAGGTATTTAGAAAATTTTAAACTTTCTTTTTTTAAGCTGTGGGCTTAGAATTTTGAGTTTTGTACTCTCTATTTACAATCAAATTTTTTCCGTTTTTATAGCGAAGTCTATATTTTGTTGCGGATTCTTTAATTTGCACCAGCAAAATTCGCCTGGATTACTTCGGAGGCAAAATATGAATATTCATCAGTGAAGAGTCCGATAACCTTAAATGGTTTTGAATACGTGGTCGAGCATGAGAGGAAACACGTGGGTGTAGCTTCGGGTACGTGTATTTTATACGCAATGATCCAATGACTTTAGCCGTAAGTGACTTATCTGTACAGTGTTCTGCAAAAGTTTTGGAAAACTACAACTTTCGTATCACTTTGATTCCAGATAAGAAATCTGCAACAAAAATCATCCATTTTATTGTCTATTCATTTATTATTCGTGAAAGTAAATTTCAAAGTAAGAAAACGTTGAAAAACAGTTGACATGTCAATTTTTTCAGCGGCTTGATACTTGAGACTGAGTTTGAATGAAAATACACTTGATTTATATAGTTAATGCTTAGGCTTTTTCTTTTTTTGAAAAATATATAAATTGTTGAAACTTTTGTAAGATAGTATATATAATATATTATACATATATAAATTGCGAGTTGAGAGCGTGGGTCTATGATGCAGTTGAAAGGCTTGGATAAAAGAGATGATGATCTGGAATAAAGCCAGTCTCGGCCTCGGGGATGGCGGTCTTTACTCGGCTTAGAACGCGGAAATCGATAAATAATTACAATTCCTGGTTAAGAATCTACATCGGGCGTTTTTCATTTTCAAGAAGAGGTCATTCATATTGAAGATGAGCAGTTTTACTATTCCCTTAAAATTCCGCGAACCGAGAATACTTAAAGTCATTTTACTAGGATATATAGTTACGACGAATTGAAAGAATCTTACAGTTACTCAATAAAGATAAAAGTGAAAATCGCACTAATAAAGATATTTTATTTAAAAATTAGATGAAAAATACAAGCGTCTTATTTTTAATTCTAAAATATACCTTGTACTTTGAAGAATGACTTATTTCATTAAATAAAATATCTGTGCTGAGAATTTTAAACTTAAAAGTATGCATGTTTCCATGATACATTTCGGTAAATCAAATATTTCACGCAATTAAATATTTGTCCATTTTGGCGGAAGAAATATTCATTTGGCAATCGCGTGCGAATTTTAAAGAAAAAGAAGACGCTCTAGTAGAAATATGTCTTTACCACAATATATAAATCATTGAGAATCTTTTGTATGATACATATGAAATATGTGATAGCTATAAAGCTACTCATAGCATATATTGGAATTATTTATTTGAAACCCGATATTTCTAACGTCTACCGATCCTTAAAAAAATTTTTAAATTAAACAGAGTCATGGTGGCCACAAGATTCAATTTTTCAATTTCCCTGACATTTCCCTGACTTCCCTGACATGTGGCCACCCTGAGAATGTATTTTCAAAAAATCTACAATTTAGAAAATATTTCTCTGGGGCCAACATTTATCTTCATTTTTCTAAAAGAAAAGTTCCAAATCATTTTTTGCTGACCTTTTCAGATTAAGACAATTAAGTAAAATTAGTATCAAGACTTGTAGATTTGTTGCTCGTTTCTCACTGCGAGAAAATAAAGTGTAGATAAAATGTGAGGACAAAGAGGAGTCGAGAGTGAATGAAGACTTGAAGAGGCTTAGTGAGAAGAGATTGATAATCGTTGAAGTGAAAAATGTATTTGCAGGAGGATGAAGACAAAGCACCCTTTCAGCAAAGGGCGATTGAAAATCTGTATCTACCCGAGAAGATCGCCGTTCGATAATCGATCGTCGCCTGGGACAAGGATCGATCTCAGATTGAAGGAGACAGTCAGATTCACAGTCACAGTCACAGTCACAGTCACAGTCAGGATTACAGTTACATTTACAGTCACAGTGTAATCTTCATGCGCAGCGCCGGAGTGGAAATGGTCCCGTGCAAGAAGACCGATTGTCCTTTGCGGCACAAGAGCGAGCAACGACCGAAGAAGTCAGAGTGAAAGACAATAGAATCCTGGTCACAGGCATGAGGCGATTATGCAGAGTAGGATTGGCGGCGGTTTTAGTCACGGCGTTGTGCGTCCTTACTTTAGTGGATTTGCCGCCTCAATTGCCGGAACCTCCCCTCGACCCTCCACCTACACCAGGTTAGTCTTGTCCGTTGTAAATCGCAAATGTGATGTAAGCGAGTGATTAAATTCAGAATATGTATATTTCTTCCCTACACTCTCTTCAGCACGCTACAGTATACAGTACACAGATTACACTCTACAGTATCTCTCTGAATTGTAAGTCCAGCTACGTTTCAGCAATTGCTTAAATTATGCTAATTTTCGGAGGGTGGATAAAATTCTTTCTCTTTCTTTAAATAGAGTGAAAAACGTTGTATACCGTTAGAAATACGCTGAAACATGAGTTTTTCAGTCATGGAAATAAAGGAAGAATATATCAAGTTTTCGTAAATTTTACGAAAAATTAACTACCGAATCGGATTGCCATTAAACTCTCGTTTTCTTTGTGAAAAATAAAGGGACACGTGTCTTTTTTTAAATCAACACAGACGCATTTTTATATTTTTTACAAAGGGACCAGTAAATTTCAAGTACTGGCCAGTCTTTTGCATGTATAATCATCCAATTTTAATGAAACTTGATGAAATTATATGTAGAACTCTATATAAGATACATTTCAGACTCAACGGATTTTAAAAAATGTTTTAAATTACAGGATTTATTTCATCTTGAACATTGAAGTTGAATTTTTTTAAATTATCGTTATTTCCGTAATCGATAATTGGAATTCCTGACTTGAGTATTGATTTTTGTAGTTTCTGAGGTTTTATGGTGCTTCTTGGTTCAGTTTGTTAAGTTTTCTCCACTTTTTTGAAATCAAAAACAAAAATTCAATGAATAATAACTTATAATTCGTATTTATTTAGTACTATTATTTAATAATGATAATAATAATAATAATAATATGGAAAAAATCTTTTCTTTTATATCGAACTTTACTCAACTTTCTCTAGTAATTTTCTTTAAACCCGGAATCTCTTTTCCGGAATCGATTCGCTATCGTTTATTGTTCAAGAATCTGGTAGGTTCTGTTTCCCAGCGATAGGAAGTTCAACTCTACCTCGCGATGCTGATGCTGCAGGTAAAACGAGGCAACCAAGTATTCAGTAAATCGGCGAGCCTCAAAACGTAAAAATAGTTTCCCAGTATTAGCATTATCCGGTTTGTAAAGGAAGTGAGTTCCATGGCACGTTATATCGTTCCAAGTTAAGTGGATTTGTAGTTTAAACGAGTAACTGTAATGCATATTTTATTGACAAAGGAAATAAAAATTTCACATAAAACTTTACACTAAATATCCTCTAACATGAAAGTTTTGAAATATTCGCTATATAAAACTGTAATGAAAACATTTGCAAAAAGATTCTGAAAAAAGATAATTCGTTCTTATTTGGCTTTCAGAACTAGAAACCTAAATTATTTATTCACTCAGTTTGTAAAAGAGATTTAAAAAAAAAATGTCAAATTTAATTAACAGTTCATGCAGTTATTGAGCTCCTCACACCTGGAATAACATATAAATTCTCCCCATGGTCACAAAAGTTAAAAAAAAATAAAACCATCATAGCGAGTATCCTTTTAATTGGAGAATGATCATTCGCGTTTAATTGTAGAAGTTTAAAATGCAATCACTGTATAAACGGGAATAGTGCCTGTATGCGCGAGGAATTTTAATAAGGCAAACGATTAAATCATAATTTATTGAACTCTTTTGCTAGTCGTCTGCAAAAAGGTTTAACCATAAATTTGCAATTTGAACGACCTCTCGTCTAGGTTTTAAGCTCGGATTACCATGTATTACTCTTTATGGTGGAATGTGGACATCTACTCGCTCATCCAATACTGATTTACTTATCTGTCGCGGGTACTGACTACGACTTATGTGAGTAAAATCGCGGACCCCCCTTTCGTAAATGAAGTAGTCATTAAACACAGAACATAGTGAACATATGGAAGACAATAATTATCTTCTTCAATATTTACGACTGATCTTTTACAACTAAGCGCCAGGAATTCTTCTTCTTGTTTTCAGATCCCTAACTACCTACAAGCTAAAAGCACTGATGCCCTTTATTAGCATTAAACATGTGTTCCATTTCAACCCTCTGCTCTCACACTTATTTATTCATCCGGAGATGTAGAAAGCGATTTCTTGCTCCCTTCTTGGGAACAAGAATCGATTAATTAAATCTTGAATTAGATTTAAAATAGTTCGTTAGGCTCTATGTTAATATCAATCAATAATGTAAACATACTTAACATTTTTTAAACTGCTCATTACAATCTGTAAGAATATTAAGAGCTTCATCAACATCGAATTAAGAGCGATCAGATTACAAGCCACACGTTCAGCAGCATTACGTATTCATCTCGGCGATACGAATTACATATGCATAAGATATAAATTCAATTTTCTGCTACTCAGAGACATTCCTTTTAAAATTTATGTGCAACCCTGCAATTCGATAACAAAAGCCTTTTTTTCAGTCTGGGTTTAAAAACGTTTTAGAGAGTTCTACACGTGTCAAACAATAATGTTATAAATTACTTCGACTAATGAAGTAACTACCGCCAAAGAACCTCTAGTGATTTACGACTTACGTCTATGGCAAGCCCAATAAACCTCATGATTATTTATGACTTCATTTCGGGCACATTTAGCTACTCCCCAACGCATTTGCCTTTCATTAACCTTCTTTTCTATAGGACTCTTTTTAAGCGACCTTGCATCGTTTTTTCTATTGACCATATTATGTAAAGCTCTTCTCCTATTTTAGGAAAAATATTTTCTGATTACATTTGACAATGTTATACATTAAAGTTTGGTGGAAGGCAATTTAAATTACATTTTCAGAGTTGCTTCAAACAAAAAGTTTTATCTACTGGAAAAATATATGCGGTCTGACTAGGACTTTCCGTTTCTACTGAGAAGTTAATCGTTCTTTTAGAATCCTTTAAATTCTTTTCTGACAGGGGTTCCGTTTGTAAATTTTGAAAGTACTCAAAAACGAGTCTGACTAAAACACACCTTTTCCACTGAAAAAGTCGATGTCTGACCAGTACTTTCTGTTTCTACTTTAAATGAAAGTATCTGAAAAAAGTTTTACCCAGTGGAGAAATATGTGCGGTCTGGCAAGGACTTTCCGTTTCTACTGATGAGTTAGTTGCTATTTCAAAATTGATGTTTATAGCCTAATTATTAATTTTGAATGTACTCAAAAACTAGTCTGACAAAAACACACTTTTTCCACTGAAAAAGTCTGACTAGAACTTTATGTTTCTACTTTAAATGAACATATCTAAATCCCCTAAACTGAAAGATAAAATCGCATGTAATTAATTAAAATATTGTTAAAACATTTGAATTTAAGGGAAGTCATTATTATGCCCTTGAAATTAGTTGCAATTGCAGAATCTAGAACTAAAAAATCTTAAATAATCTCTATTCAAAAAGTGATTTCCACGCACTGAAAACCAAAATTTGTGCAACAAAAATTGTTTTGTTGGCTAAACAAAATTTTTGTTGGTTCAACAAAACGTTTTGTTGGTTTAACAAAACTTAATGCTATACGAAAGAAATTTTTTTGAGCCAACAAAAAAATTTTGTTGCACAAATACCAACAAAATTATTTTGTTGTCCGGACCAAACCTTTTTTTCAGTGCGGTATTGGAAATTCCCATTTTAAAAATTTGAAATACTGCCGACTAAATTGCTGAGGTGCGAAACACTAATCCTATCTTAAAAAAGTGATGTCACCAATATATCGAACATATTGTTGTCGAAAACCTGATTGGTGTTTTGGAAATTGCACGAATTTCTGTGAATGTATCGAATTTGAAAACTATCTTCAGACTATTTTCGTTGTTAAAGCCAATTGTTGTCAAAAAGATTTTATTAAGACAGAGAATACGAATTTTACGGAATGTATTGACATTTTAGAAATATTAAAGGATTTCACGGTATTTGAAGGAATTCTATGAAATTTATTGTGACTTAGAAATTTTAAGAGATTACCTTTAAACATTTTAAAATCCTTTGATTTGAAATTGCACTGTAAACAATTTCGGGAAATTTCTCTACAATTTCATAGGGATTATTCCACATTTTTTTGGGAAAATGGTTTTCACTAATATTTTAGGGAATTTCACAAAATATTGGGAATTGTTCCAAAAAAAATTTTTAATTTTCTATGTAAGTTAGTTAAATTTGCTCAAAGGTTCTGAATTTCAAAATTTCTAAATCTATAAATGATGTAACATTTTTGGATAATTTAAAAAAAAAACCCTCCCCTTCTGTCACAAAAAGTCTCGCAATGCGAATCTGCCTCCCTTTCAAGAGCATTTGCGGAATTTTCCGAAAATCTTAGAAAAAAATCACAAAATGTGGAGTAATAATCCCCAAAAGTGTTTTAGGAATTTTCTTTACCAAATGTTTGAGGGAGTTCCGGAAAGTTTGCGGAAATTAGCATCCCAACAATTTTAGGGAAAATTCGCGAAGAAATTTTGTACAGTGTGTTAACTGTTTAGAACCCTCTGAATCTTTTTGGCAAAAACAAGAAATTAATCACGCACAGAGCGCGCGGATCATAGTTGCTAGTGATTATAAATTGACGATAAAAATGAAAATGAAATGGTCACTCTTCTAATATTTTCTTCTATTTCTTTTCCTAGAAGAACCTCCAGAAACGAGAAGTATCGTAGCGTATTCGTGGGCGAGAAGATTGGCACTCGATTACCGGAATTCCAAGGATTGCGACGGTAATGGTAGCTCCCGAATGACGTCTGACACGTTCGAGATCCACAGTACGAAGTGGCTTGAAACAATCCCAGGACAGCTCTTTCTATACAGTGCCCACTTAGACATTAGAGTAGCCGCGTATCCGAGTGTCCGGGTGATCGCCGTTAAACGAGGACTTCTGCAGACTTCTTCACTTTTCTGCACTATTTGGTAAATGTCTAAAATCCTCAATTCTCTTTTGTCTCCAAAGCGACGAGTAATCGAATTAAGAGCATCAGAGTGAAAAATTTGTGCCATTTTTAAAAAATAAGCTGATGAAAAACCGAGAAAAGACCGGTTTTTATTTTTATTTTTAGAAAAAGGAATTAAAGCCAAGTTGAAAGTCTTTTCTCAATTTGTTTCCTTGTCAATTGTCTGACCCTCAGAACATTACAGTGTAAAGTTGACTCATTTCAGTTAGGGTAAAAAGTTTAAAAACCCTGATAGATTTTTCCTTTGTTTCAAATTAGGAAAGTGAAGAAAATCATTTCCATTTGCATACGTGATTCTAGGGTTCTTTTTGGATTAACATACTTGTTTCAAGGGTCTTTGAAGCAGGATTCAAAGGTCAGAGACACCGTAGATGGTAGACATCAGACTCAAGCTGTATCCAAGAACGCCCCTTCGTTCTCCCGTAATTGCACTTTTCTGTCCCCAAATGGAGAAAACCACCCGGGAATACATAGCACAGTAATAACTGTTCTGGCACTTGTTGGCTGAGTACTTTACATCAGAGTCTTGGATTTTTCTCTTATATTCCAGATGGCTCTTACGAAATAATAAAGAATAGATCTTTATTGCAACATATCTTTAAATGATTTTAGGCAAGGCATTTTTTTAAATTCACCTTGAATTATTTTCAAGTCTCTTTGAATTCTTTTTAATTTCAAGGGGAAATGATTCTTGTCTTTAATTTGGAGATATTTCAATAACTTCGATAATTACATATTATATTATATTCAAAACTTAAATAATTCATACTCTATAGGCATGAATTACATTTTTTTTATACATGCCACATATCTTTGAAAAAGTAGAATGAAATCTACAGCTCTTCTTCTCGGTAACCAAATTGGAACCCAGAGTTTTATGTCCTGAAGATCACAGAAAAAAAGTCTAGTTTATGTTACAGGTTTATGTTACATCCACGTGACACCAATTTGAATAACATAAGTGTTTTCCCGCTCTCAATTTTTAATGATTTTTTTCTGTTGAACGACTCAACAGAAAAAAAATGTAAAATGCACCTTGAGTTTAGATTAAAATTATGTATTAAGAAATGATTTTATCTAAAATTGTGAAACAACCCTATTATTCGAAAACTTTGAAGGGTGATTTTACTCCCCAAAAACTCCCCAAGTCCAAAAGTGTGTTTAATATTTCTATTACAGGTACGAAGAAGACGGAAGGACGCTATCCTTGACCGTTGATGCATTGATCTCAGATATCTGGTTAGAAGAATGGGGCGGTACTTCGGATGGATACATGGGGATCTTGGCAACATGTTCGTTTCCCAGTTCAAAGAGCATACATCCAATCAGTGTCCATGTGGGTCCAATTCCCTGCTACTCTGATCCTAGTCATAGTTTAGTAATAGACTCGATCGACAAGATCAATCCTACCATTAGAAGACAATTCACCCTCTGCATCAAGGGCCTCGACTTCGAAGACGACGTTTCCGAGAAGTTAATCGCCTTCGTCGAGTTGCACAGAATCCTGGGAGCTAGTTTCTTTCACTTTTACGTCTTCGACGTGCATGAAAACGTCTTGAAGGTCCTCAGGCTTTATGAGAGGTCAAACGTGGTTAGATGGCACAACCTGACTTTGCCTGGAGATCTACCGAGTGATAAAGAAGGCAGGAGAATTCTCTTCGAGAAGGATGTGTGGATCAAAAGGCGAATGGAGTTGATTCCCTACAATCATTGTCTTTATGAGAATCTCCACAAGTCGCAGTTTGTAGTGCCCATCGATATGGATGAAACGATTGTTCCTCTGAGAAGAAAAGATTGGTCTCAGCTACTTCTCGATGAAAAAGTCAAGTTAGGCAAATCGTTTAAGGATTATGCTTCCTACGCTGTTAGAAATGTGTACTTTTTCCCGGAGATTCAAAAGAAAAATGTTTCGTTCGATGATGAAATGCAAAATGTGGATTATTTGGATTCGATTAGAACGTCTATCATTTCTCCGGAAGGAGATTCGATCAAGAGCTTCGTATCGACGAAACGAACTTTGACGGTGCATAATCATTATGCTCTTAGTACGCTCAATCCAGCAGTGAAAAGAACTCATCACTTCAATTCCAAAGACGTTTTGAAACATCATCACCGGGTCTGTGATGAGCGGCACCTTGATTGTGATCTACTAATGGAGGATGTGTGCGTGGATAACTCAGCCCTAAGATACGCGGAAGAACTCAGGGCCAGAGTTAAGATTGCTCGGTCCAATCTTATTGAAAAAATAGAATAATTTTGTAAATGAATGTAGCTAATTTTTTAGTGAGTAAATAGGTAGTTTCAAATATCAGTCATTTCTCGAAGTGTACTTTCATTTACCTCACTAATGAATTCTACACACCTTCCAGAATTGTTTTGTTCTTTTTTTAATTTATTTCATTTTTAAATTCATATGTACATCAGAATTGCCAGTGGTTAGCTTCTCGCCTCACTCTTCTTTTATACTCGATCAAAACAATAAATCGAAAAGGATATTTAGAGGTAATTAAAAATTATTAAAGACATTTTGAAACGTTATTCTTTATTACAATTATTAAAATAGATTTAATTAAAAGTAAATATATATTTTTTTAATAGAAGATTTGTAATCCAGATAACAAACTCGTCGCAGTTCATATTTATGATTTGGAATGTGAAAAGGTAAGTGGAAATTAATTCCAGAGACTTTTATTAAAAGTGCTTCGATATTACTTGCAACAAGTTTGCAACTACTTCAAATTATTACATTTAAATATATACTTATGCTTTAGAATATTTTTATAATGTTCAAAAGCTTTCGAAATAATGGAAGTTAAACTTCCCTAGAAAATGAGTAATTCAATAAGAAAATTCTCTAAAATTCTCCCTGAATTTTGACCCTAGCTAAGTAATAAACTTTAAAAAGCGGTATTTCCTTTATAAAAATAAATAATTTGCGCATTTTCCTCTCGACGATATTGGAACCACTTCAAGTGCATTAAAACTGTCTGTTGCAAATACTCGTTGCAAATGATTGATGTGGTGCTTGAAAAATGAGCAGCTAGCAAAAAGCTAGGAAAGCTATACGGTTGAGAAACTCCTGTCAATAAAATTGTCGTTTGCCCTTTAGAAATTAAAATGTTATTATGCCCTTCATGACAGTTTTCTCTTAAAGGAATGCTTTAGGATCCTTAACCTTTATTGACGACTGTAGTCGAGAATTTTGAACAGTCTTCATAAAATAATAATATATTTCTCTCCATCACACGCATTTATTTCTCTTTCCAACGATGCAAAAAGGAAGAGCAGTAATGCTAATGTAATGGTAACCGCAGTATCTTTGTCCTGACAATTCGTTTTTCCTATAAAGAGCAATCCAGTGTTTGGATAAATCAGCCATACAAGTTAGTTGGTCACAGGCTTTGTATGGCAGCAAACAATGCGCTTTGCCATTGATAGAATCTCACGCGACGCGTGCGAGACTTTAACATGTTTTGCTTTTCCATTTGCTGAATGACAAATTGGATTTCAAGAAATTCTATTTCTGAAAGAATTGTTTTCTTGAAATTATTTAAAACTTGTCAAGAACTAAATAGAGATCCAAATAACACTACTTTTTTACTCTATGGGTCTCCATAAATCACGTGGCCCAAAAAGAGTGGTGGGGGGCGGTCAGAAGAAAAATTACGGTCTTTCATAAGCATTTTATGAATTTAGAAAAAGGGTCAGTGGAGTTAGGGGGAGTACATTATTAAAGTTTACTTTTCCTCTCTAGGGAAATAATGCGAAACGCCAGCGATAGACGGGGATAAGGGAGAGATAGAATTGAATAAACAATCTTCATCCCTTTCTATCTTAGGGATAAAAGGAAATAGAAAGGGATAGAATTTCTATCTCTTTACTTCTAGCAGGGTAGATAATCAAACCTTATACATCTATAAGCTTATATTTTGCATGCGGCATCAAATTCTTTGGCATTCCCATTGAATTTTCTGAATTCTTTGAATTCTTTGAATTCTTCGAATCATTGAATTCTTTATAATTATTGGAAATTTACCTGGTACGGCTGAAATCATGCACACGTTACAGAAAATATCGTAGGTACCACGGGAGAGAAATCATATAAAGTTAATACTCTCCCCGTGATGCACAATATACTATTTTCATCGAGTTATCTCAAAAAGCTGACCTTGTGCAGTAATTTGGGCAAGACATTTGATTTTACCATTCAAAAGTGTTTGAAATTTATCTCTAGAAGTTACTTTACTTTTAATTTCTCGACCTCTCTTCATTTTTGCCACCCGTTATTCTTTGGGAGTGCATGTCGCTATTTAGAAAGGATTCGATGGATTTCCTCGAAATCGGTACAAGGAACTAGCCATAAGGGTAGGTCAGTCGTCTTCCGAGAATACGAGGGTTGCAGTAAATGACTATGAAACGCGTAATACATGTAACATGTGCAATTGTACATATACACTTATACACTGAAGTCCTGGAAACTAACAAATCCTCAACAAATGTCAAGTATCAGACTTGCGCAGGCCAGATTCACTCGGTGGTTTCTGACTAAGAAGACACGTGGATTTCAGTCACCCCGGCGCAGCGCAACCGCTAGGAGTTCTCTAAAACTCCATCCTCCAGGAATTTCGCTCCCTTTCCCGCAGGAATATAAAAAAAAAATATATGAACAGCCCTTTTTCTTCTTTAAAATAAATTTTGTATAAATGATTTTTTCAATGATTTATTTATTCAGCTCTCAAAAAACTAAAATTTTTAGTTATATTTAGATTCTTCGATTTATAGATGAATTCTGAAGAAAGGATCTGGAGCGTGCGGTATGTGCGAAAAAACTTCGCAAAGGAGTCGGATAATTCGCGTTATTCTGCAATTATCTCGATCAAATGCTGTGAAAGTACATCATTTGTTTAGTAGTGTGACGGGACAGAGCTTACGTGATGGGACTGCTGATTGTCCTGGAAAGGGAACGTGGCGAGTATTTGTAGGTACCTACTTGTTGGGCAAAACGTGATACCGTAAAAGTGCGCAATCGATCCAGACTAGGGACTCGTGACCAGTTTGCAGAAATGTTTCATAAAACAGTGTGCAATGCGTGGAATAAGCAATTGTTATGAGTTCTATTAAGCTCCTCGAGTTTCTTAGCGGCCCGAGTACAGGTACTGAGTTGACTAGAAGAACACCTGCAAACGGACCTCTCACACCTCACATCTTGCCTATATGCAGTAGAATTTTCAGACATCTCCACAAAAAATTATTGCTTTTCTACAGGCCAATTCAATTCTCCATTGCAAATATTTTTTGATTCACTGACGAATCCGAAAGTGCGAAATTTGGAACTCTTCGAGAAATTTTAGGTACAATAAGATGACTGTATCAGAATTAGCGGAAATTGAGCCACTAAGATTATTAATAACAATTTTGATTAATTAGTTGTCATTTTTAACTAATTCAGGGTGGCCACATGTCAGGGCATTCAGGGAAGTCAGGGAAATGTCAGGGAAATGCGAGTAGCTGTCAGGGAAAATAGAAATTGACATTTAAGGGGTCTTTTAAAATTCTTAAAATCTTCAAATTCTAACTATCTTATTTTTTTCGTATTACATATATAGCTTTTATAGTTTATTTAACAGATTTTAGAAGCTTTCCAAGGATTTCGAAGGATTATAAAG
>JAUESH010000042.1:735058-753370 GCA_032275165.1 Synergus magnus
ATATGACAAAAATAACATAGTTAGCATAAAAGTCAATTTCTATTTTCCCTGACAACTACTCGCATTTCCCTGACTTCTTTAACAAATTTTTTTTCCTCTAACTTTTCCCTGACTTCCCTTATATGTGGTCACCCTGAGAAATTGCTTTTTTCCACAAAATGGTAAAGTGGAAGGGGTAAATTTCGTCAACGATCTGAGAGTTCTGCTTTGTTATGCAAATTTTCTTCTGCAAATTATAATCTGAGACCACTCTCAACTGTTTTTACTTTACCTGAAGTGTGCAGAGGTGGATGATGAAATTTAATGCTCGCAGGAAGCATGAAACTAGCAGGTGCCGAAAGTTGAAGTCCAGGACCTAGAATATGAATCAAGGTACCAACCACGGTGATAATCCAGCCCCATCCACCCTCTGGATAGTAATGTCGCCACAGGAGTCTTCCTGCTCGTACTTGAGGACTTGCAACAGCATGTTGGGAGGTGTTTTTGTTATTTACGTCCTTGCTCGAATCCTGTTTCTTCTTCGGAGGAAGCACCTGGTCCTTGATACCACAACTCTTGCTAGATGTGTTCAATAATGGCCAAGATTGGGTCCTAAATATTGACATTACACGATCAACGCCACTTTCTAGTTTAACTATGTCCCGAAATCGATTCGCATTGCTATTCCGATTCTGAATCGCAAGAAGTCGATCATTTTTCGTTTCATCGAAACTATTTGGATGTCCAATGCACCGTCTTTCACTATTGGTTGCAATTTTAAATTTTTCAAAATCAGTTGCTAATCACACTCCACTATTCACTCAGATTTATTTTCGTCTTCTTAAAATTTAATCTTTAACAGTTTATCGTTCAAAAACAGAGAATTCAAGCTTTGGGCTCCAGGGCCCTTTTACCAATTCTAGTCAACTCTGGAAATCGATATTTAGTATTATAAAAAATATTTGGGCTCGTTTAAAGTTCGGAGAAATGATACGTTACATCAAACATGTATTTTTTTAAGATCTACAACTTCTACTCGAAACCTCACCCCTAAATTGTAATCTTAAAATTTCAAATTAGTATTAAATATTACGTATTAATTAAAATACGACATTAAAATGGGGAAAAATTCTGTTTTTTTAAGGTTACCATAAGACTAATTAAAAATAATGAAAAATGAAGCTTGACAAAATAATGAAATTTCAAATGGAATTTTAATAAAAATACTTTTCATTCCGACTCTTCATTAAAGGCGAGCCATTTCTTAGAAAATCTATACCAGGTGTCCTCAAATCTAGGAAAAACACAATAAAACTTCTTTTCGATGGACATATTAAATTCAGAATTTATTAAACTCGGAATTTCAAGTATTCAGTATAGAAATTGAACAAAATCTCATCACTCTGCTTATACTTTGAGATGGATTGCCAGGCTCTATTTTATTGGTCATTAAAACTCGACAAAGTAAGAGTGCGAACCTGTCAACAGAAAATAAAGGACTTACTTTTCAAATTGAAGTGTTTGCATAGACTTAATATTTCCACAGAAGCTGGGTCAATGGACAGGTTTGCAATAATCACGTGTGGGCGTTTATCACGGGAATTAATTTCCTGGGGGCCACGTCGAGAGGAAAGACTGGATTACATATATTAAAATTGACGCTTTAAAGGTTCCGCAAATTCCGTGTTAACGCCCCACTCAATATGCTAATGAGAAATTCACTATGATAATTAAGAGCAAGGCTCCCTAATTTTCAGATCATAATTCTGAAAATATTTAATTAACTTACAATTCACTAGCTTGATCAATTTTAAATTTAAATATCGAAAAGTTTGGATGATGGATAGATTCTAATTCTGAATGCTTTTTAAGTTGGAAGCTTCTCAAAAAAAATTTCATTTATCTTTGGAGTTAAATTTAAAGTCTCTTCCAATAGAAAAAAAAAAGAAAAGAATGTTTTGAAAATTTCTCTGCTTAAAGAACTAATTTAAATTTTAAAAGAGTAGATGGAAAATAACTAGCTTTAATATAAAGTTGCAATTTTTCTGCTAAAATAAAAGGTGCAATTTATCGGTTATTCTACTTTTAACTTATATAACACTTTAGGAGAGGAGAGGGAAGGTGAGACTCAAAGTAACGGTAAATTTTCTGCTTGAAATATGTTACGAATGTGTTCAGAATGTGAAAAACCAAAAGATTATTAATTTAACAAAAATGAATAAATATAGTAAATTTTCTAGTATTCATCTTGTCCATTAAATTATTTTTCTAATAACCAACTTTTTTAATTTCGATAATATACTGCAAACAATCTCTGGAAAAGGAATTGGTTTTCCATATTTGAGCCCTCTCTTATATCAGTATTATTACCACATCAAAAAAATTAAAATATTATCTAACAATAATTCATTAGGGATGGATTTTTTGCTAGAAAAGCGAATCTGAAACTTGAAAATATTTTGTCAAAATTCCTACCCCTTTCCAATTAGGAGAGGGGGAGTGAAGGATAGGGTAAGACACAAAAATTTTGTCACACCCCTCTTACTTTCCAACTGGGGGATGGGATGTGGAGGGGATTTTTTACCGACTAGGGTTTTTTGTCAGAATAACGAATCTAAAATAAAATATTGTGCTACATCCTTTCTTGATCAGAGATTAGGATTAAACATTGATAGATGTAATAATACCAAGAAATAATAAAAAAATAATGAAGACTGATGTTTATCTGGGGTCGAATTTTCCGTTCTAACGAATTCGAAGGATTTTTCGTAAGAGGGAAAAAAGTTTCTGTGGAGTTGAGGCGTGAATCGGTAAGGGAACTTATGATTGGATAAAACATATATAAGACAAAGTTTTCTGTCATTCTGAGGTGTCACGTTGCTTTAGAAATTGTTACTAACTTCCAGAAAGTGAGGGTAAAAATCTCTCATCTCTTCCGTATTTCTTTTTACCTACATCTAATAATCTAATAATAGAAATTGTCTCAAAGTGTAAAAACTTCATGTTTCCGCAAGACGAACTTTTTATTAACTATTTTTTCCATCACATTTTTGAGTCGTTCAAATCTGTTCTAAATTTATGTTCACATGAATTTTTCTTAGCAATTAGAAAGCAAGTCACTTTTCTAAATTCAGAAAAAGGATTGAAACACAGGATACAATTGTACAAAGAATCGCATTCGTGTTTCAGTCATTTCGCTGAAAAAGGATTAAAAAGATCAATCTCCAATGAGAAGGTCGATTACGCATCAAAAACGGCTTTTCTGATTTATGGACTTTTATATATAAAACCGTATTTGAGTAATACAAAATAATTCAGGTATCTTCAGCGTATCTGGAAACTTTGTTTTTGAACGAGTTTTTGAATATATAATTCCCATTTTATGATATTATATGTCATTCCGATGTTCAAAAATTTTACTGAAACTATACAATATCACAAAGCATTTCAAAAATAAGGAAATTGCCACAAATTTTCGAAAATATTTCGTTTCGAAATGTAACATAATGTTTAACAAGTATCTTCGTAAAAAATGTATAAAATAAAAATAACATTATAATTTTCTCCTAGTTGTATGTAGTATTCCTTTTTTAAAAATTATTAATTAAAAAATTGTTTTATTAATCTAAAACGTAAAAGTGCGCAAAAGAAAGCGAAATTTTGCAATTTACTGTAATAATTCCTGCAGTTTAACCGAAATTTTAAATATAATTCACCACTCGATTCTTCTAAATTCGAGAAGATTGATGAGCAAAGGACGCGAAGTTCGCGATTTTCTTGTGCAGAGTAACGCGCGTTGTGAACGACTGATGCTCGTGCAGCGATCTGCGCAGCACCTACCATGGGAAGCAGTGATCTGCTCCCAACTTGTGTCTCCTATATTCTATATATTCGCCATATAGCTACCATACTTTTCCACTTGTGCATACAATCCTCGAGAATCGCAAACCGAAAGAGAGAAAATTAAAAAGAAGAAAAAAAAGTATTGGAAAGAGTCAGAGAGAATTTGTGGAAGGATGAAGGGAGAAATCCTGTTTCAGTGAAGTGCATTTACGCACGCGCCCATTCGCGGACACGTGCTCAGAGCACGAGGTAGTCCAAACAAGTATCTGAAAGCAAGTGGAAGTGGAATCAGACTCGTTTTAAGTGAGATAAGATGAGAGGACTAATTTAAGTAATTAAAAAGACGAGCTCTTTAGATCGTCTTGATGTGATGGGAAGTTACCAATACAAACTTGTCTTTCTCTACTGAGGCGTTTAAGTCTCTGTGTTCGTTTTCGGCTTGCTAAATTGACATTCGGAAGATTCGAATGATCAAAGAGAAATAAATTTGCAAGTTGTGTGTTGTATAAAGAGACAATTTGTATTTTAAACTCTGTGGGATCCTGTTCGATTCTATTAATTTTTTTTAATTCTATTTAATTCGAGTGAATTCTACACTGTAAAAAATTTCGGGAATTTTCTCTACGATTTCTTAGGGAATATTCCACATTTTTGCTTGGGAAAATGATTTTCCCGAACATTTTAGGGAATTTTCCTAAAACATCTGGAAATGTACTAAAATTTTGGGAAAATTTCCTAAAATTTAGGAAATTGAACAATACCTACAATTTTATAGGGAATTTTCCTAAATCATTTGGGAATTTATCGGAAAAATTAAGGAATATTCCCTAAATATTTGTGAATTAAAAAATGCCTAAAACATATTGGGCATTTTCCCAAAAAATGTTTGATTTTCCATATAAGTTAGTTAAATTTAAACAAACTCGATTTGTTTAAATGATTGTTTTTTGAAAATTGTTTTTTTTCACTAGAAATTATTACTATTGGTTTAGTGGCATATTTATATTAACATTCGTTAATTCATTTTTAATTATTCAAACAAATTCGATTTGTTTAATTGATTATTTTTAGAAAAAAATTTTTTTCCTAAAAATGATTACTATTGGCCTAGTGGAATATTTATCAACATTGATTAAGTACTTTTCAATTATTTAAACAAATTTTGTTTTGTTTAAATATTTATTTTTTTCGAAAATTCGTATTTTGTGCTAAAATGAATACTATTGGTTTAGTGGAATATTGATCAACATTGGTTAATTAATTTTCAATTATTTCAACAAATTCCATTTGTTTAAATAATTTTTTTTTGATAATTCGTTTTTTCAACTAAAAATGATTACTATTGGTCTAGTAGAATATTTATCAACATAGGTTAATTAATTTTAAATTACTTAAACAATTTCCATTTGTTTCTTTTTTTCCAAAAAATGTTTGAGAATTTTCCTTGCCAAATTTTTAGGAAAATCCCCGAAAAGCGTTTAGGAATTTCCTTTATACAAAATGTTTGGGAATTTTCTCTACTAAATGTTTGGAAAAATCCCCGAAAAGTGTTTGAGAATTTTCCCTACAAAATGTTTGGAGAAATTCCCGAAAAGTGTTTGGGAAATTAGCGTGTCAAACATTTTCGCGAAAATTCTCAAAGAATTGTTTACAGTGTACTCAGTTCCATTGAATTAAATGGAATTCTGTTCAATTTTACTCAATTCGACTAAATTCTATTGAATTTTTCGGAATTCTTGTGATTTTCTGTGAATTCTTTTTACTGAATTTCTGAATTCAACTGATTAAAATTAACAGAATAAGGTAAAAAAAAAAACTAAAAAATCACGAAAAACCAGGCCGATTATTTTTTGGTCAGAGCGTGAATAATTTCGGACACATTAAAAGAAGTTCAAGAGACCTCTCAATCTCCACAAATGTTCTCTATTTTCACCAGAGATTTGCACATATAAAATAGCTGATAAACGTGATCACTTTGAAAATTCTGCAGTCTTCTATACTTGCAAATTCTGAACGAAGAAGTTTACGTACTTGCATACTAAGTGAGAGAGAAGTAGAGCACCAAGTTTGTCAGGATCAGGGAATAATGATGCCCTGCTGGAATTTCAAGATCATATGATAGACAAATGTTTCCAGGATTCCTACTTTATAACTTTTGCGATACCAAGATAATACGTAATGTTGGAGGAAGGACTCGTAGAGGAAAACTCATCTCCTAGCTTACCAGTGAATCCAGGAATTCTCGTAATGGAAGATCGTTTACTTTTATAGTTGATAATCTCAGTAATAAGAACCACTTGCTAGTAAAGCAAGGTCAGTTTTACTAAAGTGCCTTACCATCGGGGTTAGATTCGAAGCTTAATTAAGATTTTGCTGATTCTGAATGTACATTGTTACAAACTGCATGCAGCTTTCAGTTCTGATAATTTCTCTTGAAGTTTAAATCTGTGAAAATTGGGTCGCTGAATATCAAATTCACTGATTATTCGTTAAAAATCTTGTAAATTCTATTACATTTCTTTGAATTATACTATGGATTCTTGTGATTTTTATTAAATTCCATTGAATTCTTCTGAATGTTCATGGTCAGATTCAAAGTCGCGAAAGCAATTTCGTCGACACGAAGGCATCGTTAACACGTAGCGTGATCTTTTTTCACTGAAAGTTGGCAACGAGAAGTAATTATAATTTACGAGCGTCTGAATTCCTGCTTAAGCTTCTCGAGTGCGTCTTTTGCAGCATCGTATCATCTTTCGGTTTCACCAATCATAGTCCACTCTATGATGGAAACAAAAAATACTTTCCCGACTCCACTAATTGTGGTGCTTTTGATCAAACAAATTGATTTATATCCATACAAATTGTTATTTACTGCAATGCTCATTTTATTTCTTCTGCCAAAATGATAAACAGAAATAATTTATTATATTCTCAAGACTTATATCTAGAAACAGATTTGATAATATTTTAGTGGATATGGATTCATATGTTCAACAATTTGAACTACGAATTACGAATCTTTCATCATCTGGTTAAGTTCTTGGGAAACAAGAGTGTTAATTTTTAGAATGAAGGGAAAGATTAAACATTTTTTAACACAATATTCCAGAATCTTTGAAAGAACAGAAAAAAGAGGTCGTACATCAGATATTTTACAGAGACAGGATGAGCCTGTCAGTGCCGCGGTAGTTTTGCACTTTATGCTTTTATGACGCCGCCATTTTTAAAAATAAGTAGCCGACATAAGTGAACGGAAGAGGCATTTAAGACCATCAAAAAATGTAAAAAAGACTGCAATACGATGCACTTTGCCAACAATTTCTGTTTTGATTGGCTTATGTAGTTGTTTACTGCGGCAAACTTCAAAACATAGATAGGGATATTTGAATTACCAAAAATAATAACTTTAAATATTTTAAAGGATGCAAGTTTTTATCTTTTATAGTATACAACTCTGTTAATTATTATATATTATATTATTATTATTTATATTTTTGTATTAAATTCTAGATTTATTTGAACAAAATTGTAAATATGACATCAATCCCACGTTCTCAATTATACGGTTTGTTCTCCTATTTATTTATGAAGTGACTCCTGGCGATGACTTATAATTGTTAATCGCAATGCTTATACGGGTTGCGTGTGACTCATAGAGTGTATGTGCCTTTTAAATGTAAGCGATCCCAATCCACGCAACGTGTATGTCTCTTCATTTCTGAACTGCAGGTACTTTTATGGGAAAAAATGAAAAAGAATGATCATGGCCCAGGTATCGCGTTGCAAATATAATAGCGTTGCGTAGCTTTTGAAGAAATACAATTTAAGGATACGAATCTGATATGCAAAATATATGCAAGATGCGATCTTCACTTGCATATCAAGATACAACTACAATTATTGTGCAACAATTATGATAATTAAGATCAAATTTTCACTGAAATAATATTTTTAATTTCACTAGCAAACGATCACGTGCGCTACGCGGACGATTACTTATTTTACTTCTTACAACATCAAGTCATTCAAAAATCATTGAAATTTCGCTGATACAAATTCAGAGAGCAGGTTTGAAACAACAATGTATGCGAGATTTTAGGAACATTTCGTTACATCACTTTTTTTAGAGAGGAACTTCAAGACGTTTCTAGGAATTTTAAGAAATTTTGACAATTTTCAAGTGATTTTTACGAAATTCTAAAAATTTTTAGGATTTATAAAAGAATTCATAGAATTTTAAGGTATCTCAGGATATTTCGCGGTATTTTAACGGAATTCATGAAATTTTAAGAGATTTTTTAAAGCTAAGGAATTTTAAGGGATTTTAAATGTTTTGAAATTTTGAGGAATATTAAGAGGTTTCTAAGAACTTTAAGAGATTCCAACGAATTTTAATCGATTTCTAGTGTTTTCGTGAAATTTCGAGGAATTTTAAGAGAATTCAAAAGATTTTTATGTTTCTTAAAAGACTTTGTGGAATTTTGTGAGATTTCTGATAATTTTAATGGATTTTAAAGGATATAAAGGGATTTTATATGTCATTTTAGTATTTTAAGGAATGTCAAGCAATTTCTAGGAAATTTAAGAAATTTTCACGATATTCAACGGATTTCAAGAGATTTTTATGAGTTTTAAAATTTCTATACATATATGATTTTTAAAAGATTTAGTAGAATTTAAAAGGATTTCAAAGGTTATCGTAAAATTTTAAGGGACTTCATGAGATTTTTCTAATTTTTAAAAGATTTTGTGGGATTTTTAAGGATTTCATCGAATTTAATAAGATTTCTAAAGAGATTTTAAGTGTTACGAAATTTCAAGAGTTTTTTAGGAATTTTTAGAAATGTTTGCGAATTTTAACTTGGATTTCAAGAGAATCATGATTTCAATGGTTTTTGTGGATTTTTAAGGGATTTCAAGAGGTTTCTGGGAGTTTTAAGAAATCTTAACGAATTTTAATAAGGAATTTCGAAAGTTTTCGTGAAATTTTTTTGCGCCATTAGTTTGTTTTTCTTCTTTCAACTTCAAGTCATTCAAAAGTCAATCAGGTTTGTAACAACAATGTATGCGAGATTTTCAAGACCACCACTTTTTTAAGATAGGATACATGTTAATCGAGTGGCTTTAAGGATGATATTGAGATATCAAGTATTTCGACGCAGAGTTTTGAGAAGAAACGGTAATTATCTTTTCGAAATTATTATTCAAGCTTGAGTGGAATTCATAATGCGAACTTTTGAATTATTATCCTTATCAGAGTTGAACATCGTCTGGAAACGACGAAACGTGTAACTTTATGAAGTGAACAATAGAGATAAGACATTTATGTGCAACTGGAGTACACTTGTGTAAGATTTTTATTATCTTGCTTAATCAAAATGTTGAAACTGTTTTGCAAAGGTTTAACGCATAGATAGATGTATTAAGAAACAATATTATTTACAAAAGTGTTATAAAAAGATTACGATAGAGGTGAACTAAGATAGTTTTAAAAGAGGAAGTGGCGAGGTAGTGTTTATTACTTCGTAAAAAGCTGAGGTTATTAAATATCGATTTCACTTTATTTTTTTGTTCCTTAGTAGTTGATGACATAAAGAAGGATTAAAGACTACTTAATACCTCGTAATAACTAATCGCGTCAACCCAAGAACACCGCTTTGCGTCCATGGCTTGAATCGTAAAGATATTTTTTACTACCCTGATGTAAGTCTTCCATCTTTTCTATCGAAGGAAACAATTCCCAGTGACAAGACCCAGATTTCCTACTTCAATTCAGACACAAAATAATTATTTAAAATTAACGTTCAATAAATATAAACTATATAAGGCATTTAATCAATAGTTCCTTGAATCTTTCTGATAATAACTCCAAAAGATTTTCACATGCTTTCTTTTGTAGAAACTAATTATAAGGTTGAACAAAGAAAAATTCAAGTTGCTGGATGAGGTAGGAGAAAAAGTTAAGCTACCTGGATGCAATGTGGCTGCAAAATGCTGTCATGACCCTCAAGGGAGTTGTTTTCGTAACACCTCGAAAATGCACCAACTACCCGGGAAGTAGATTCTCTTCTGCTTACAGCTTTTCGTCTACCTCGATTTTGCGTTTTCTCAGAAAGAACTTGATCATATTCTTAACACAAGCTCAAATGATTTCAAAAGAATTTCAGTGATTTCAAAAAATTTCAAAAGATTTCTAGAGATTTTAAAGATTTTAGATGATTTTAAAAGATTTATCTTAAAGGAAAGCAAAGGATTTCTTAATTTACTATTAAATCATGCTAATTTTAAAAAAATTTAATATTATAAGATAGTTTTTAAATATTTACACTTTTTTAAATTTGCTGAAATTTCAAAAGGAAGATTTGATTGAGTAAAAAAATTGGGAAGAGAATTGTCATGTCTGACCAGAAAAGACATTTTCTACTGAAAAACACTTTGTCTGAATAAAGAAGTCCTTTTTCACTTGAGGAATTTCAGTGCTGTACTTTTTCTACTAGAAATTTCTCCGCTGCCCAAAGCACAAATTTTTTTTAACTACTGAATTACTAATCAAATAACCGAAAAACAAATTAGAAAAATTGATTATTTTTTTCCTATAAGCCATTTCCTGTGTTTTTGGTCCTGTAAATCAGTTATCACTTAAAATTATAACTACTAATCTAAATCAGTTACTCAATTATAGCCATGAATCAGTTCATTGTGTAGTCATTAATTATATTTTTTATACTTTAAGTCAAATAATAGTAGAAAAAATAATAAATTTTTTAAAAATTTTAAGTAGAATGGATGAGAACCCTCTTGGAATTCTTTTTCACTGGTAACTCTAATGCCGGTAAAATAGGAATGCGAACAGAGGATCAAAAGGAGTGACTTCCAGTAACTTCGATGGTTACTTTAACTCCTTAAACTCACTGAAATTTCCAGCAGTCGGTATATGATCCTTCTATGACAAAATTAAAAAATTAAAGAAAAGGGATTAATATTGCCATGTTAAAAATAATAAAAACCTATTTCTTATGTTTTGTAGAGATCAGTTTTATTTATTCAAAAAAATATTATTTTGAATATGTTACTTCTGAATATTGAACAAAATATTTTTAAAATTTAAAATGCATTAGTCTCCGCGTAAAATTAATGATCTGTTTAATCGTACTCCTATTTTGAGGGACCCAGTTCCAAAATAATTATAAATCACCGATTGGAATTTAAACATTTTTACTAAAAATTACAAGATTTTCGTTCTTATTCTTCCCAAATCTTAAAAAATCACAAACTATGCTCTACCATTTATATTTATACACAATTTTCGATAAAAAAAAAAGATATCCTTTTTTCATGATTAAATAAGTTACACGGAATGTTGAAAATTAATAGAGGAAACATGTGAAATACGCAGAGATGCGACTATCTCGCATTTCTATTCATCATCGTCAGACCTTAATGATGATAAATAGCCTTTAAGGGTGCTAAATAAAACTTAAGCTACAAAAAAAGCACTTTATTGAAAAAGGTTCTTTTACTCCCTCGAATTTATGTCATCTTAAACCTGATTTGGCTACTTTACTTCAGAAATTGTTGTTATCGTGACGCATATTGATTATCAAGAGGCCAATATATTATTTATTATTTATAAGGTCGAAGAGCGCATTTCTGATAACCAATCTTGAAAAGCAAATCGGCCTAGCGGGTCTGCCTCTGTCGGTAACTCCCATCAAAAGACGATTTTCCAGATCCTGATCCTTAATGAATTATTCATGAATCTAGCACCGCTTCATAACAAAATAAGCCATGCTTATTTGTTTATTTACATGCCTAACTGATGATTTACGAGAGAGAGATAAGAAGATGCATTTAAATATAAATTCGTTTACAAGTCTTCAGTAAACATTTATTTCAAGGAAACGAAACATCGTTTTCAATTTTATTTACATTGATAGTAAATCTTCCTTAAAGCATTAATTTCACCGATATATGTAATAACATGCTTACAGATTACATCAACATTTTTGTTTACGCCCAATTATTTATCTGAATTTACCAAATTTTAGATTTGGCACATCCTTTTGGCATCCTTATGGCACAAATACATGGACAAATCAGGAAAAGAATCGGGAATTTCATAATAATGAAAATTTGAATGTGAATATTTTTAAATTGAATTTTCAAAAATTGAGTTTCTTATTTTGAGATGTTAAAATATTCATTTCACTCTGCATGCGTGCGATTTGCGAAGAAACATGAATATATCATTCTCATTGGTGATGTTGGAGCGTGAAGCTTTTAATATTTAAACTGACACACCTGTTATTGAGAAAAGCTATTATGTTCTTTGTAAGAGAACCGTCAAACAAGAATCCTCGCCTCGCATAATAACAAGCTCCGAATGACGTTTAGTGCGCTTCGAATGTATCGCATCCAGCTACTCAATTTTTCTATCTAACCAAGCGACCATGAAAGTGCATCCTCCAGCGTTTTGCCTTGAATCGGGTACTCGCCACAAAGTAATAATTTTATAAATTGCCTGTCGTAAAAACTTTTTTCAAATGTAATTAATGTATTTTAATTTCAATAGTTAATGTGCAAAATGATAATTTACATAAGGGCGATATATTTCAAGGGTTGTAATTAATATACATATAGATTCTAGATGCAGAAAGGATCGAGTAGAATCTGCTTTTCCAGATCTAAAATCTAGTTTTTTTTTAATTATCTAGTGAACTTACATTCGCATGAAATCAATAAAATTCGAAAGAAATCGGAAGAATTTAAAGGATTTCTTACTGCATTTTTTAGCAAAAAGTTTTAATGAATTTTCACCAATTTGCAGTGTTATTATCTAGTCGCAAGAGGACAGGTTACTAACATTTTAATTCCAGAAGTTTTTCTTGCGACCTCTTTTGAATACTTAGCAAGATTACCTGAGATACCACAAAACCTGAAAAACAGGGAGAAGTCGGGGGATTTCGTATCTTCTCCAGACGACCTTGAAAAATTGAGAAATATAAGAATTTCTAAAAGTATTTTTACCCTCGCCTCTTTTTGCTCAACTATTTTTCAATGGCAAATATCTAACAAGCCGCTTACATTTTTCAAATTTCTATGAAGATTGTGAAATTTTTTTATTTACTGTCTTTGAATGAGAAGAAGATCGTAATTTATAAAAAAAAAGGCTTTAGGTTCATATAAACTAAGAGTAATCAATAAATTAAATTATTGAAACAAAAAATTATCCAATTATTTACAGTGGTAAATAATAACTAGTAACTAGAAAACTTTACCTAGGAAAAAGAAACAAAATAAATTGAAAGAATCCTCATGGGTAATTGCTTTTCGCCAGAAAATGTTCCTCGACACTTGGACAGTGGACAGTGTTAAAAAAAAAAGTTCTGGGAGAAAATTGTCTCCACCGGCAATCAGACAAGAAGCGAGTTAACACGAGGTCAAGTCTGAAGAAAAAAAGAAGCAAGATCTTTCTTTGCCTTAATTGGTGTCGATTTTTCATGAACTCAACTGGTTTTTTAGAATTGGTAATTAAATAAGTCCTTTACTTAATTTACATTATTATCAAGCAATGGTACTATCTAAATTAAATTAAGTCGAAGCGAATTCCAATATTTTAATCTAACACCTTAAGCAATGCTTACTTGTTATTCTTATAATTTTCCAAGATTATTTTTTGTATTCGGAGCAATGCACTGGTAATATGAAGGGTGTCAAAGCACTTTGGAGTTACTCCATACGTAAGACAATATTTTCCTTCTTCCTTTTTCCTGCACTTCACCTAGCAATCAAGATCTTTCTGAGAAAGAACGCCTCTGAATGGTAAGTACAAACCTTTACTTTCAGATCTAGTTGCATACTTCCTTCTTCAGTTCTCTGAAGAATTTTTACTTCCGGAAGAATCTACGTAGCTACTCATCAGAGGCATGAAAAACAACCTGCAGAATTGATGAACCGTTTCATAAAAAAAAGTAGACTACGTTCAGAAAGTTTTGATATATTCAATATTGATATTTGTCAAAAATTATTTACTTTTGAATTATTTTGTGTTCATCGCTTTTTCAATAATTAATGTCTTTTTTTCCAGTGAACACTGAATTATTAAATCCCGTCAATACAGAGAGACCGAAAAACAATAAACTTGTCATCTCTGACTGGTAATAATAACCAAGAGGGGGTTTTATAAACTCTGTAGCTATCCCGCTGAGCTTCCGATTGGCCGACAAGCATTCTGACCACTGGAACTGTTGGAGACCATCATCAAGGACGATGCTTGCACAGTTGAAAAAATCACTCTTGGTTAACATCACTGCCTATGACCGCTGAGGCGCTTGCTAGAGTTATTAAAATCGGAATCTTATTCCTTTCTTACTTTTCACTTTTCGTTATGTTAATAAGCAATTCGAAAAAGTGTTGCTAATTATGAGAAAAATTAGCATAAAAGGGTTCAACTTATAGGAAGCTGAAGATATACAAAAGACAATAACTTATGTAATATACGATACATGTAGAGTAAGTGAGCAAAAGTAACGTTTTATACTTTATAGAAATGACAGTACAGATGCAGAGAATGGCTTACTCTTTGTGCATATAAATGTATTGCAATCGCATAAATCTGTACATTCACAGTGTCTATTGTTCCACCTAGAACCATTGAAACTTGACTTATATTGGCGAATTTCGTGATAACTTGATTAAAGATAAAGACGTATAGCAAGATTCTTTATCGTGAAATTTTTTTCGAAATTTTCATTCAAAGAAGATTTTTCCTGATACGTATTTTTTTAAGAAGTTCTAACAAAGCCGAGGAGTAATAAGGTTCAAAAATCTCATACTCATAAAACCTTTGAAGAGGAACGAACGTGCTCGAGCTTAAGACAAGACCTTGTAAACAACGATCTGCAATACATTTAGCCGGCGCTCCTTTATTTTCACTGAATGTAAAGTGACCCGTTTTTACACGCAAGGCGATGTTCACCTTTCTTCTCCTGCAATTAATAACCTTCACCTTCGGTTGGTCCGTACGAAGGTAACGAGCGGGTACTCGCAGTATTGACTTTTTTAAGTCTAAGACACGAACTTATGCAAGTGGCATGCAACCATTAATTTTAATCACATGGAAGTGAAAAGGGTAATTAAAATTTAATACGTCGAAAATAATAACTCTTCGGCTGGAAGAACGTCTTTTGATTTTTCAAGAATGATGTTTTCAGCCTGAAATAGATTAATCATTTGCTTGTGGAGAATTTTAAGAATGGGGCTTAGTGAATAGCAAATTGTGCACTACATGATCTTCAGCTTGTGTCTTTTTGTGTCTCAAAGACTTAGATTGGTTAGATAATTTTAGTTAGATAATTTTTGTTAGATAATCGGAAGGCCTTAGAATTTCGATCCTTTAAAATATCAACTAACAAATTTAAAGATTTATTATTGAAAAGCCGAAGAAAAAATGTCATACGAATACGGAAATAACTTTATATCAAGCGTGTTATATTCCTATTCATTTTTGAAATTTATATCCATTCAAGAAATTTTAGTTTAACACTGACACAGTGGATGTTCTGAAATTGAGATAAAGTACCATAACGAGGAAAAACTATACATTCTTTGCATTCATTCTTGTTTTTCACATGAAAAGCACGCACCACTAAATAACAGCAACTGATGAAAAAGTAAATAGCAAAAGATGACAAACGATTATTGGATTATTCCATGTGTGTCAAACTTTCCAAACATTATTTTTGCTGTTTGTTTCTTTTCTTAAATCGAACCTGTTTCCTGTAAAATCGTATCGCCCCTGAATAAAAATCAGGAAGAAGATATGAAATATACCATGCAAACGAATAACTTTATAGAATCATTTTGGATCTGGGTAAAAGTTCCTCGAGTGGAAAGAATACTTTGAATCGTTTCGAGTATTTTATGTCAGTTTCAAGCACAGTTTGGCAGGTTGTAAGAATAATTCGCTACGAATCGTTTAGATTTGCCAATGTAAACCTACTTCTTTAGAAAAGTGTCGCTAGTGACTATAAAATTTTCATATTATTGCTGGACAACAAAAACATTACTGTCTGCTTACATATATGTAGTTTCAAAAAAATTTAATGGGTTCATGAAGTTTTAGGTCGAAAGTCTTACACGCTCACTATACTTTTCTGCAATGGACATTTTGATACTGAAAGGAATTCAAATTTGTAAATTTATTAGCGAATGAGTTCCATGAAAGTATTTCCATTGAAAGCGCAATTAAATCCTCACTCAAGAAATTTATAGCACATATTACAAGGACACTTGGCACTTACACTTCCATTAATTAAACTTAAACCTTCCTCCTATCTTCTCAACTGAGCGTTGCAAAGTACCTTATTTTACGGCGAGACTTTCAATCCTTGGCGAAAATCGCACACAAATAGAGACTAATGGAGTTTTATAAGATCTTAGAGCTTAATGTAGCCGCAATAAACGTGAAAAGCTGGGACGCGTTGAGACGAAGAGCTTGCTAAACAAAAGGGTCTCGACTTTTCATTACGGCGAGCGTTGACTGCCGGTGCCGGATATTAAATCTTTTATACTTATCGTTTAGTTATGAAATTTTAAAAGGATTATTTTGCACTCAACACTCGCGTGCGATGCCTTCTGGCTAGGCAGTGTCTCATGCACGTGAGCAAAACCGGAAATGGCTCGGAAGAACATGCACTCTTTCTACATCGACGTTCTTTGTATTCGATGGGCTTCCTGACACTATTTATACTTTATAGCAGTCGCACAAAACCATTAACCATGAAAATCTGTTTAATGTTCGCTCAAGCTCTGCTATTTAGTTTCTTTTGAACTGTTATCGTTAAAGAGTAGCGCCATTTTTCACTAATGTGTTTTCTTTCAGTGCCATTTTTACGACCTTTGTTCATGAAAAGTTATTATTGACGTCAGGAAAAGAATTTTTTAGATATGTGGAGGTAAATTCCAACGGTTTACTTTCGAAAATTCACCCAAGAAGTTGATACTTCTATGGGTTTCTCTTATATCGCAATGATAATTTTTCTCTAAACATTTTTGTCTAGAGTCAATATTTTGCATAATTTTTCTAAAAAAAGGAAGCAAAAAGACCGAATAGCTTAATTTTTATCAACCTGCGGTGAAAATCCTTTTAGGAGTTTACATTGGGAGCTAAAAGGAACCAATAGGAGAAATGTCAAGTCAATCTTCAAAAATCGTAATTCTTAAATTATATTTATTGATGGTAGCTAATTGTTTATAGATTTTTATGATAAGTCTATTAAATTCTAGACAAAAAAGTATAAGAGAAGGAGCTTTAGGCGACCTTACTCTACACAATCATTATCTAGCATTTGTTTAATCTCTCCCGGGGCAAAAAGGATATGATTTATTGCTATAGGCTGGCGGTTTCATTACTGACCTACCCGCATTGAAGATACCCTTATCCCATCTATCCAGTGACGGGTACACGATCTATCGATAGCAATTGTACAATGCGATGGATAGATTGTCCAATACCGCTACCCGCATGTATGTAAGTTCTCATGATATGCCAACTTGTGAGATTTAAATACATCCACGTTTCTAGCAGCCTCAGAAAAATGACTAAAAAATTTATTTCTTGTATTGTCGTGAAATTTCGAGGAATTTTAAGAGAATTCAAACAATTTTTATGATTTTTAAATGATTTTGTGGAATTTTGTGCGATTCCTAATAATTTTAATGAATTTTAAGTCCCACTTTAAATATTATCGTAGAATTTTAAATGTTGTCATAAAATTTCCAGGAATTTTGAAAGAATTCAAGAGATTTTAATAATTTTACAAATATTTTATGGTATTTTCAAGAATTTTGTGAAGTTTTATGAGATTTCTAATAATTTTAGTGTATTTTAGATGTTGTCGTAGAATTCAAGGAATTTCAAGAAGTTTTTTGGAATTTTAAGAGGTTTTCATGAATTTTAAGAGATTTCAACGAATTTTAAGCGATTCCGAAGGTTTTCGTGAAATTTTAAGTGATTTCAAGAAGTTTCTGGGTGTTTTAAGAGATTTTAAGGGATTTTAAATATTTTTGCAAAGTTTCGAGAAATTTTAAGGGATTTCAAAAGGTTTCAGAAAATTTTAAGGGACTTTATAAAGAATTTTAAATGTTATAAAATTTTCAGGAATTTTGAAAGAATTCAAGGGATTTTAATAATTTTAAAAATATTTTATGGTATTTCTAAGAATTTTGTGAAATTTTATCGTAGAATTTAAGAAATTTATGTGATTTTAAAAGATTTTGTGAAATTTTAAAGGATTTCGTGGAATTTGATGAGATATCTTGTCATTTTAATGGAATTTAAAGGATATAAAGGGATTTTAAATGTTATTGTAGTATTTTAAAGAATGTCAAGAAACTTCTAGGAAATTTAAGATTCAACTTCAAGTCATTCAAAAGCCAATCAGGTTTGCAACAAAAATGTATGCGAGATTTTCGAGACATTTCGTTACA
>JAUESH010000042.1:759764-770072 GCA_032275165.1 Synergus magnus
AAAAAATCAGAAACATCTCTTGAAATCCCTTAAAATTATTAGAAATCTCATAAAATTCCATGAAATCATTAAAAATTCCTCAAATTGATCTTTTAAAAATCAGAAAAATCTCTTGAAATTTCGTCAAATTTCTCTACAAATTCAAACTCAACAAAATATTTTAAAACTAATAAAAATCTTTTAAAATCCGTCAGAATTCGTGAAAATCTCTTAAAATTCTTAGAAACTTCTTGAAATTCCTTAAAATTCTACGGTAACATTTAAAATTTTTTTATACCCTTTAAAATCCACTAAGATTATTAGAAATCTCATCAAATACCATGAAATCTTTTAAAATTTCACTAAATTTTTATAAAAGTAATCGCGCGCATAGCACACGTGTTGGTTTGCTAGTTCTCTCTAAAAAAGTGGTGTAACGAAATGTCTCAAAAATCTCGCATACATTGTTGTTGCAAACCTGCTTGGCTTTTGAAAGACTTGAAGTTGTAAGAAGTAAAACAAAATAATCGTGCGTGTTGGTTTGCTAGTTGAATTAAAAAATAGTTATTTTTATAAAAAATTGAGCTTTAGGAATGATAATAAATGTCGGTACTTGTTGAGGAGTCTTTGAACTGAAAGTTAAAGGAAATATAAACGGAGGACAAAGGTATAGTCATTGACGAGGATATATTGCCATTCACTGTCAGTAGGACAGCTTGTAACCGTCGAAGTGACGAAAACGAGGGATAACGCGCCGTCATGATAAGATAGCAACTTTAATAGGCTGCCGTTTCTTCCTCCTTTCATGTTCAGTGCCTTCGAAGGAACATTGATATTGTTTCAGGAAGGCGTAAATGCTTTTTAGACTTCAAGGGCTACTCTAAGATTCTTTTCTTTAGAAAAGAATAGCAAAAATTATTTATGAAAATAAAATTGTTGAGAAAATAAAAATAAACTGATGAATTTATAAATATTAGAAGCTATATAAGCAATTACAGAAAAAGTGAACTTCTCATAAAAATAGTATTACAAAATATTTATATCCAAGTCATCCCAAGATTGCGGTTTGCTTTTCGGAAATTTTAGATAAGCTTGAAATTAACAACATTACTTTATAATTAATATACTGTTATAATAATTTAATATTTACAAAATTAGTTTTATAAAAGATTGGGTCAACTGTTGACGTCGGGAATATCTTTTCACTTATAAATAAAATGCATTAATTTCCCGCAGAAATCCGGATACTCGGGATTCCCGACGATGACCCGTGAATACCGCGGATATTCGCGTTTCCAGCCCACGATTCAATTCCCTTTGAGCAAAGAATTTAAAAATATCAGATGTAGATTCGAAAGAATGCACAAATATATTTTCTTCCTGCCCTCGAGCGAGAATGCGAAAATACGGGCGTCAATTTCGTCATGCGACGGATTTTAAATCGAGATACGTTTACTCGAGAATTTACAAGTCTTGTCGCGGGAATTCATAAACAGCACACAAATTAACATGCATGTTTTTGAATTATGACTCTCTTTACCCACGTAAAAATCGCCAAGTTTGGCCCCAACTATAAAATTTATAGTGATTATAAATCTCTCGGATCGAATAGAACTATAAAATTATTTTTCTCGGCGTTTGTAACTCCAAGCAAAAAAATAATTATTTTATTTTGCAAAGGAAAAAACAATCTTAAGGGAATGGTTTTATTCAGAATGATATTCACGGGTAAAAAGCAATCGTAAACTTGAATAAGGGATTACTTGCCATTCGCTTAGCTTGCATCTCACTCCTTCAAATTCATCAGCGAATCGTAAACAGTCATTTCGAAAAATCGTTTTCTTCTTTTCCTCTGAGTTACGTATGCGTTGAATACAATTTCCCGTTTTTACGATGTAGTATATTTGCATGGGGCCAAGGGTTTGGACTTAAAAATTATATAATGTAATAAAGCAATTTCGACTAAAATTTCGATGTTATAATTCTCATAAATTCTTATTTTAAGTAATCGTAATATTATGCAAATTCACTAATTTGCAAATTGTGCAAAATACTTCTATTCCCTTTTCAGGTATTTTGACCAACTGTTACTCAGGTCTAGACTTTAAGAACCTCTTCCTAAAATTGAATGGAGGAAACTGCGGGAATAATGCGAAAATTTGTTGGATAGACAAAAGAATTCTTCGGAAAAGGATTTTCTCCTTGCGTGGATTCAATGATCAGGCTTCCGTGGCTCCCAAGACGGTCATTGGAAATCGTTGCGAAACGTTCCGAACCAATTGAATCGGTCATTGGAGAAAAGAAATCTATTTTTCCTCGGTGACATCGAATCCCGATTAAAGAAGACTGAATCCCGAAACTGTGCTATGATTACAATGATAAAGTCTGCAAAATTTATCAATGAAACTTGAATCTGAGATCTTATGATACATGATAGATTGACACACCTATAATGTAAATTATTCTTACTTTTATATAAAACGAAGTATTCTGAATGACATCTAGACTTATGAAAGAATCTAAGATTCCATAATGATTATAGGAAAGGCCTCAAGGGTCAAATTTTCATACGAACAATGGTGAAAAGAAGAAAAAAACGATCAATGGGGTTTCACGTGGGATGAAGACACTTTAGGGTGAGAAATGTGACTTCGAAGTTTTCATGGAGCGAAAAGCAACGTCAGCTTAGATTAACTCACAACAGGTTGAAGATCAATTCGAGCGTTACTTTATAATTAAAGGATATCAAGTCTTACTTATAGTTAAAATTTTATAATTGGATTTTTGAAAAATATATTATAAAGAAACTAAAATCTTTTAATGATAGCTTCAAAATATTGAAATATTATTGCAAATAAGGAAAGTAGAAAAAATATTCCAACTTAAAATTCGAAAAGAAAAAAAATTTCACTTCATTAATGGTACTTGTTACTCAGTTTGTCTTAATTTGATTCTGTTCTTATTCATGATGGTATATAAATTTAGGCATACGAGTTTAATTAGAATTAAACAAAGTAATAAATTATCCTCTTTATCAATCACTGTCAGATCACGAAAGGCACTTCTCTCGTTCTCGTTACTGAAGAGAGTGACATACGAAGTGGCAAAATGTGTGTGAGCGTTGAGCAGAGTTAGACATATATAGATGATGGCTTTTCGTTATATATTCTAGTTAATTATCCACTATATACCGTATATACAGCTCAGCTATATTGTTCTTTCATTAGAAGATTTCATCTAATTTTTATTCTTTAGTAGATCTTTTCAAGATCATCGGTAGAAAAGAATCTGGTCTTTAATATTCATCGATTCCTCAAGCAAAGAAAAAGAAGAAAACAGATAAGCGATATCTTCAGGTACATTTTTCTTGCAGTTTCATATGAAATTGAATTAAAATTATAGATTCCACGGTTTTTGAAATTGAGCACGCAGATCAGATAATGATCTGATTGGGAATGGAAATATACAACTGGAATGCGTAAATCGAGTTAATAATCTACTATTATAACGTCTACGAGTTGATGGGTTCATGTCAAAGAAACATATGAACGTATGTTAAGTATAGCTATACAATCACCTAAAAAAGTCAGTAATCAGATATATCCACGCGCCTCGCAAACGAAACCATGCAGATTTCGTGGCAATGTTTCATAATTCGTCAAAGTCGAAATCCCACCTCGTAAACCGATTATGAGTTGGTAATTCGAGCGTAAAACCAAGCAACACATTAACCATGACGAGTTATAAAAAAGTGATGAACGTGTATTTAAAACGATTATGATATTTAAGAAAACGCGTAATTACTGCTGCATCAATGTTAATATTATGAAATTAATATGGCATTATTATACTCTCTAATATATAATATAATATAATACAATATAACATATTCGCGTCTATTCTTAGTACAATTACACATTGAAGCTACATTTTAATGAACATGGTTCAATTTAAATGATAAAATGGCATTCTAGCAGTTAGCAAATTGCCGAAGGCGTAATTATTTTTAGTTTCAACTAACCATGGAATGCTTTCTGCGTTTAAATTAATGTTATTTCAACGCTTACTTTTTTTTGAAGCAGGCACTTGTTACAACTTCACTTTGATTTATACGCATCGCACCTAAACGAATGACTAACTCCAGGATGACAAAACACATCCTGTTCGGTATATCGTTTTCTTTTTTGACGAACTCTTCACTCTGAAGGGAGAAAATGAATTTGAATATATATTGGTCATCACACTTATGTTCGATGAAAAATATCTAACTAAGAATGAATGAATGAATTTTACATGAATGAATTACGTGCATATTAATAAATATTTTTCGCTAATACAAGGTTCAGGAATCACAGTAATTCCCCTATTCCCCTTTTCCTCTATTTTTCTCAAAATCGCCTATAATCCCTATATTTGAGAGTTTTGTCCTCTTTTTCCCCTATTTTTTAGGCTATGATTAAGTTTTCATATACTATTCAAAAATGCGCGTCACCATGTCTGGGAATTGTTCAAATCCGGGAAATTCCGGTAATTATTCTTGATTTTATTTTTGGTGCGGGAAATGCATTACTTATAATTAAATTTCAGTAAATGAGACTGAATAAGATTATATACTAGGGTGCCCAAAAAAAGTGAGTGACTACGTCCACGTGGTCTCCTATATGATCTGGACTTCGTGCATGAATTTGATCCATTCTGCCTCTGGCAGGTATAATCATCAAGTGGCATGGCTTAGGGTGGCAAATTCAGTCAAATCTAAAATCAAAGTCGCACCACCACGTATCGTGACCAACTATCGTTCAGTCCTTCGTTCACGGCGCGTCCGCAATGAGTCTGAATTGAAGTCTGGTCCAGAAGAGACCCGAGACGGCAGTCTACAAGCGGCGCGCGTCACGTTCGGTTCGTCGCTTTCATTCCCATTCAATTTTAATACCGCGAAAACACTAAACATAATACCTATTAAAGAGTGAAAAACACCTGCGAAAATCATAATAGTGTCACATCGACTCTAATTAAATGCCACATAGGTCACTCCTTCAACCACTTGCGAGTATGTTATTCAAAAAGTCAAGGATGTTCATCATCAGGTATCATCGCACATCACATCACGTGTCACAAACATCGAATTTCTTCTATCCTTAGAAGCTTAGATCTTAGATCTATTTTCTATACAATTTTAAATCATAGGCTTATTCATCCGATGTTAGGATGCATATATTACATATGTCATATTACATTCACATACATTTTTATTAGAAAGTAGTTTCACACGAACATTTATATATTGGGTTTTATAGCGCACTGAAAAATTTGATGCAGGATTTTATCGGAACTTCTGGTTGACTTTGTTTAAGCGCAAAGTTTTTTTCTAAACAATTGCAAACAGGAAGGGTTCTCTCCTCTTCATGAAGCGGAACTTCGCGCTAGTTCCAAGAAACAAAGTTCGTAAGAGCTCGAAATTTTTCTAATATTCTTCCAGTTTTTGAAAGTTGGTTCAATAGAAGATGCTTTTCTGCAAGAGACACTCAACTGAAGGAAAATGGAGCTTCATTTGGGGTAGTTTAGGAAAATTGGTAATAGAGGGTGAAAATGAGTAGAGACTTGATATGCGTTCTTAGTAGCATCTTCTTCTGCATCACAATCTTAAATGGAATGTGTGATGTCGTCAACGCATGCAAAAAATTCGATCATTACTGAAGCTCACATATTTGAGCATATTGTTTCAAAGATTATTTCATCAGTTACTGAAAATTCCAGTGACTTTTCACTAATTTCCAGTAGATTTTTCACTGACTGAAATCGTGAAAAAAGAGTCACTGAGAGTTAGTGGAATTTAATTGGGATCAAACTTGATCTAAACGTGATTAAATTTAAATGTTTTTAATTTATATTATCCAAACTGATTCAAGTTTAGAGAGTAGCAAGATGAGGAAAAGAATATTGTATGTGAATAATTTTGTAATATTAAACAAATTCTAGCGAGCTTCCCTTTTCTGGCGAGCTTTCACATGTGAGTTTTTATGTGTTGAACTTGAGTTGAGAATGATCTAATTTGAAATATGTCGCAATATCTGATTACGAATGAATCTTAAAATTAATTTCCACGCCGCAAATCATAAAAAAGGCAATTTTACTTGTCAGAGAATTTGTATCGAAAGATCTGGAGCGTCTTAAGCCAGACACTGGGGATCTCCCCTCGCACTCTGTCACAGTCGCATCAAGATATACAAAGGATCTCTGTGACACGAACAATAAGATCGTAATTCATAGACGCTAAATTTCAGCTGACTTTATTTTAACCCCAACTTTGTCTCACCCTTTTCCGCTCCTCGTAGCTACAAAAACAAAAAATGGGGTGAATACACTTTTGATGCGAGTGTAGCAAAATGAAGAATAATTAATTCAACAAATCAATTAATGTCAAACTGTTTTCGAAACATACTAGAGAAGCTTAAATTAAAAATGGGACGTCATTTTGTCGAAAATTCAAAATCCCGAATGTGGCAAAATACCGAAAATTCAAAGTCCCGAAAATTCAAATTCCCGAATAAAAATAATTTTACCGAAAATTCAAATTCCCGAAAATTCAAACTCCAGACAATTCAAATTCCCGAAAGTACAAAATACCTGAAATTTCAAATTCCCGAAAATTCAAAGTCCCGAAAATTTTAAATTGTCGAAAATTTTAAATTACCGAAAATTCAAATTCCCGAAAATTTCAAATTACCGAAAATTCAAAATCCCGAAAATTCAAATTCCCGAAAATAAAAAAAAAGTAGTTTTTTGTTGAAAAATTATCTCCAAAGTTTGAATTTAAAATTTCTTACCACAACTTTTATTCAAACTTTCTTTTCGTAATTGTTATTTAAAATTTGAAAGAGAAATTTTGAAAAGAAGTTTCCAAAACACAAATTTTGTGCGAAAATTTTTTGTTTTTTGAAAAAAAGACTTTTTTTAATTTTCGGGAATTTGAATTTTCGGCAATTAAAAATTTTCGGGAATTTGAAATTTCGGGTATTTTGTACTTTCGGGAGTTTGAATTTTCGGGAATTTGAATTTTCGGTAAAATTATTTTTATTCGGGAATTTGAAATTTCGAAAATTTGAATTTTCGGGACTTTGAATTTTCGGTATTTTTCCAGATTCGGGACTTTAAAGATATTGTCCCTAATTTAAATGGGAAATACAAAATTCAGGAAAAACTTATTTATTATCCGCTTTCAATAAAATTAATTTTAATAAATCGACAAATTGTAGACAATCATGAAAATTTATCAAAATATAATAATTATTTTGTTGTAAATGATATAAACGAGCTAGACGTTTTGCAGAGAATTTTTATTCTTTTTCAATAACTTCATTCCATAATATGATGTCCAAACGGACATGCAATAATGAAAATTCTTGGTTCACCTATTGGTTCATGTGGTTTAATTCTGTTGATCTATCTTCAATTTTTTTGAGGTCATGGAAGGAGGGACGGAGGCTCAAAAAATGTTTCAATGGGCCTCGATTTGTCTTAATCCGGCTCTGGTAGGAACATTACAAGGTGCAAAAGGGTTATAAACTGGAGCTTGTGATCAGGTTCTATTTACAGTGACCATGAAGTACACGCGGCAGAAAAGATCTAGATCGCTAAAAGTGAGAGCTGCGTTCGATTACTTGACAGCGATCGAAATAGTGAGGCGTCTAAATTCACTAAAGTTTAATGTAGAATTGTAGATCGTCTGCTATATTCTCTAGATGGCCTCGTAGCGGAACATGATTCTCGTTATGACACTCAAATCATATTGATTTAAACACCTGTCTTAAGTACCAAAAAACACTTCACGCTTTCACGAATGACGGTTCTTGCTTATTCATTCCTAAAGTATTTAGTGGCTCTTTCATCTGTTTTTTGGATCCAGAAGGTCGTGATCCAGATTCTAAATAATCTATAAGATATTTTCAAATCTACTGAAAATACGATTACAATTTAAGGGTGTTGGATTCAGGTTCAACCCAAAATTCGATTTTTGCACATTGCTGCACATTATACAAAGAGTATCAAAATTAAATTTGTTACTCTATATGCATACTTCTGTTTAAAAAATTAGTACAACTACAGAGTAAAGAAATAACTGGTTACAATATTTTTTAAGTAAAATAAGAAAATCGAATTTTTATTTTAAGACTTGGGTCCAATGTAGAATTTGATTATCTGTATGGTAATTTGTGGCTGCTAGATTCTTTGATAAGGAAATGTTTCTGGTTATATGTTAACTGAGTAATGGTAGTTCATCAGTGAAAATGTTCTCATGTCAAATTTAGATGATCATTAAGATAGGAAATTGTTTTGCTTACTGACATGTCAAACCAAATATGTCTGAACATCCGCCTTTATTTTCTCTCTTGAATCACACAGTCATCAGATTAAACTTCAAAATTTGTCTTTAATAACAGGGTAGTCACACTTCAGGGGGAATTTTAAATGATTTCAAATTGTTTTAGCGTCTTGAAATCTTTTGAAATCATTTGAAATCTTTTTGCATTACATCAGCAGGATAAAATACTCCTCACAAGAGTGCTCGATCTCCTAAAAGAAAAAGACACTTTCAATCAAGAAACATGTGATTGTGAATTGTTTTAAACTCAGTGTTGGACAAGATGGGCTCCGATGATGCCTCGGACCCCTAATAGGGCTACCGGAGTATAATGGACACTTTCCAAGTAGGCACCGGCAGGACTACCAACTCGGAAAATGATCACAAGATAGTGAAAATCCCCAAAAACCCATCAAAATATGTCTTCAAACCGGAAGTAGTGAAACCCTTACCTAAACATGGAAACCAGGGAACAAACTGTGAGAGGAACCTCTCCAGGTCTCTACACGTTCGTCAAGATAATTTACCCAGAGGGCTCAAAGGATTTTTCTCAAAAAGCAAGAATTCCGAAGACAAGAGTCAGGATCTCAATTCAGGTCGAAAAAGAAGTCGCTCCCTTTTTGACTCCCAGGATCTTTGCTCCACTAAAGATGGAGGAAGGTGGTTCAAACCTAAAGGCGAACAATGCTGCTGCAAAAGATGTGATAAAGTCGAAGATCTTCGGGAAAAACGAAAATCATCACATAATTCTAAACTCCAAAAGGACATCGAGAGGTTTAGAAATCCGGAAGTCCAAGGAAAGTGCGAGAAAAACGGGGAGAGATGTTACAGCACAGACAGGACGGTCCATGAGAAGATTTATCATGATAGGATTTTTCAGGATAGGACCATGGGTAGCTCAAATTTCGACGGTTTGGATGAAAAGCAGCACCTGGCAAGAGACTTCATCAGAAGTCAGAAAGATCCAGAACTTATTGAAGAAAGGGAGAAAAATGTTAATACTTTTTCTAGTTCAGGTTCTTCATTTCCAAATCATGTATTGCCTTCCCTTGCCAGGGATCAGAGTAAAAAAAAGTTTGCAGCAAAATCGCTTCAGGAAAGTTTGAAGAATCCTGGGAAATGTGAAGGTTGTGGGGAGTATCATTTGCCGGATAAGTATGTTAATTTTCAAATGGAATATTTTGTTGATGGTCAAGTGCAGGATAAGGATAAGGAAGATGAGAAGAAAAAGTTTGATAGGGGAGAGGAAGCGGCAGTGGCAGGATCGGGATTGCTTTACAAGAGCAGATCTTTGCCGCAATTGTCTGTTCATGATAGTGGTGTGGGAAGTGGAAATGAACAAGTGCCTGGAAGGCCTTCCTCGAGGTTAGTCGCGGATCTGAGGCAATTGCTTACTTTGAAACAACACTATTATCCGGAAGGCGGTTGGGGTTGGGTCATTATTGTGGTCGGAGTGTTGGTGCAGATCTTGGCACACGGAATGCACGGGGCTGTGGGAACATTACTTCTTCAGGCGGCTACCAGATTTGGTCCTCCGATCTACCTTCAAGCAGGTCAGTAAATTGGCTTAGGGATAGGGAGATCAACTAACAAGATATATTATACATTGTGCAAGAAATAATTGGCGCGATAATTGAAGGGTTGAGAAAAGAACAAGCGCCAATTTTCCAAAAAATTATTCAATACTCAAGAATACAGTCCTAAGCTGGAAAGCGTCCAATAATTACCCTGCAAAAAGTTTCGGACAGAAATTCTATCCGAATCAATGAGATTTTTGAGTACGAATCGCAGGAAATCTTGATAAGAGCAACACATACTTCTTACTTGCATCATGTTCTTACAAATTTGATCTTCTCGCTTACTATATAATTTAAATAATTTTGAAAGTTTTTTAGAATTTTAAATTCAATAAATTAAAGAGAATCGAAGAATTAAGAAGATATCACACAAATTCTAGAATCAAGGTA
>JAUESH010000042.1:770172-780681 GCA_032275165.1 Synergus magnus
TTTAGAATTTTAAATTCAATAAATTAAAGAGAATCGAAGAATTAAGAAGATATCACACAAATTCTAGAATCAAGGTATATTTTGATATCTGTTATCTGTTTTCCCATGTTTTCCATTTTAACAATACAATTTATATGTGAAAATGTCTTGGAAAGTTTTATTGTCTCGGATACGACTCTTATGTGTGATATGAGGGTCGTAGAACCTGATTTCAGCTTCAGACAACTCCCACTGGAGAAGGGAAGAATATTTTTTTTGTTATTGCTGGACTATGTTGTATTGTAATATAAAGTCGTTAATACTCTAAGCTCTTACAATAAGTGACTCTTGTAAAAATATTTTCTTTATTTCCTAGATCAACAATATTATCCGAAATATTTGTCAATAACTTTCTTTTTGAAATAAGAAGAGAGAAAGGTATATCGAGAGTAGTAAAAGAAGAAAATCAGTTGAAAAGGTTTTTGTGAATGCCGCAGCAGGTATATATGCAATTCGTGTTATATGATAAAAATAAAATTCTAGGCAATGCGCCAATCTGTGGTAATCGTGCTGAATTTCGTACGACAGATGACACGTTTTGTCAGGGGAAAGTTTCCATGCCGAAAGACATTTTTAAATCTTTAAAGAGCGTGTGAGAAATAAGAGTAAAATGGGCTTGTTAATTCGTCCTTTTACAAAATTTATATATAAATTTTTATGACGTCAATACTTGAAGGAATTAAACATTTCCGTTTTGACCGAAATGAAGGTTGATCAACTCTTAGAATTTCTTTATTCCAAATGCACTGTATGCAATCTATCTTATTCAATCATCGCATCGTTTTAGCGCTTGGCAATGCTGTCATAATATTAGACACTTTCTTTTTATATCAGATCGAATAATCGGCGTGGCCATTTTTTTCATTTCTTTTTGTGTTCTAATCCAGATTCTTAAACCATAAACCTTTCCTCTCATCATTAATCATGACACGGTGCCATAAAGATGATTTCATTAAGACTAACATGACAGCACTTTCGCGCCTTTTACTCGAGAGAAAATTAATTTTTTTCACAAAGATACTATCAATAGTAATTATATGATTGCAAGTGAATGTAACAGACTCAAAGTATACTTATTGCAGAATCAAAAATTAAAAAACTTTAAAAATTAACAATTAATACTGTAAAAATTGTACTTTTAAGTTTACATAGAACTTGCAATATCTTTATCAAAAACGTGTGTAGAAATATTGATTTCCTTAACTCTATTTTCATAGGGTGAGTGTCTGTTTGCCATTGGGCTTACAATAAAAAGTAGTTAAGTTTGTTCGACACAGTGGCGCTAAGTTTCTTTGTTCGAGGCAGACTAAATGAATTGTCTTTAAGATGAGACTTGTACTAATCAATACAAACCTGGAGAACTAATTTTAGAGGAACAACATTAATTTTTCAAGTAGTCTAAATTATATGTATTTCAATATTGGGCTGAAGTTTCAGACGTTTACTCAGATGAATTTTTTTATTTTTTCACAGATTCTCACTAAAAAAATTGTTTTCTTTACAATAATTTGCTTATTGCAACAGAAAGCATGGGAAATGGTTTTGCAAACAATATTTTTAGTTGTTGATAAGAAATCTTTGATGAAAAAAAAAAAAATTCGTCTGTATAGACGTCTGAAACTTCAGCCCAATTATTTACGAAAAACAACTGAAATCATGGATGTTTTATAAAAAAAATATTAGAATTGAGATTAAAATTATAAAAATATCTATTACATTAAGTATTTTAAGCACGATTCTTATGAACATTTAATCTTCAATTTTAATTAGAAAATTTCATCAATATTTTTTATTCATTCGTATTTTTGCCAATCTCTAAACTACAATGGAATGAAAATGTAATATTCGTGCTAGATAATTAAATATATAAGGCTTCATTAACTGACTATGATATTAAAAAATAAGACAAGTTTTATTTAATTGATTTTCATAGTCACTTCAAAGAGTTGATGCTCAAAAATTGCTCTATATATAAATATAAATTTCTCAGCAAATCAGTCGATTAATCTTTCTTCGCTAACAAACATTATGCAGGCTACCACTTCTTTAATTGCAGAAGCAAACACACTTTCCGACTTTATTACTTTAATTTTAATGAGACAAAAAAATCACTGTGCATATTTCATTTTTATGGCTTGATAATTAGATATTTAGACACATTTAGCTGATTCTCTATGATGCTATTTTTTTTTTTGGAAAGTATCTTATTTTCTCATGTTTGAAAAGAGAGAACGCAATTCGGAGAGTGCAATTTTCGTATTATATATATATATAGCTTTTCTCGTTGAGAGAAAATGTGTTGTACTTGTTTCAACTTGTGAACTTATGGTAAGTCACATAAATGCAATGTTACAGTAATCTTATTACAGGATAATAATCTTTGCGTTTATTATATTTTTACGAGCCAAAGCAAATTTACTACAATTTTTTAAATCATTTTTTTAATTAAACGGGAAACTGTCCTCTTTCTAATTGGGGGAAGGGATGTGACAAATTATTTTTGCCCCAAACTTTTTAATATTAGGTGCGGGGATTTGGAAAACGGGTTGTGAAATTTTTTTTCAAAATTCGCTTTTCTGACAAAAGATCCTTTTAGAATCAAAATTAAAAAAGTGTCGCAACGGCTATCGAATTCTTGCCTTGAAAAGAAATGTTTTCTAGAAAAAGTTAAAAAAAAGAAGAATATGTATTCATAGATTTTTAATTGTGAACCTAATAGTTTTAATTTAAATGTAAAATTTAGTGTAAGATCATTAGTTATCCAAAGAGTATGGGCGAAAAGTTCCACGATTTAATTTGCATTCTAAAGAGATTTCTACATAGTATCCTCTTTTCTTTTTTCCTCTGATCTACGTTATTTTTTTTCCCCCATTCTTGTCGGCAGTCAGGGGGGATGACTTATTTCGACTATTAGGGACTTGAAAGTTTAACTTTTAAGATCTTTCCTTTTCAAGAGTTTGTGATAATAATTCAACTGTAAATAATTGTGTAAAAATAAATAGAAAGTATTATTCTAGAAACAAATGAGGCGGATTTTTTATTTTTAAAGTTTGACCTACTGTTTACTTTACAAACTTTAACTTTTTCTTGTAAAAATACTACGTCAATCTCTAATTTTTCAGTTTTAAATTTTGACATATATTACACTTTTCCTGTTAAATTAAATTCGTTTTATAAATAAACTTTGGAATTAAAAGTCATTTCGCATTTTTAGTCCAGTAATCATGACATAAAAGAGTTAAAAATTGGATCAAACTGTTTTGTTTTATCAACAGTAAACATTTTATGTTGACTAATTTCAATTTCCTGCACTATCCAAATAAGTTGTTGAAACTGCCATTAATTCAAGAACAATCGATTTGGTTATGAAGTTTAACAATTTAACTGGCGCCACTTCTCAATTCGCTATAAAAGTTGAAATCACTCGATTGTCGCATGAATAATTTTCCATACAATGATAGATTCATTATGATTATTATAATAAGTCAATAATAATCAATTAGAAGGAAGAGATTTTTCGTACAATATATTTCTGAGACTTTTATTAACACGTTTTTATTACCAGTTTGACATGATTAAATCATTTAACACGCTCGTGAGTCCCCTTACTGAAATATTAAGGCCACTTGAGTAAACCCTGCTTCCTCTGCATTAATGCAACCACAAAACTCCAGTTGCAATTTAAAATATTTTTTTAAGTTTACAAGCGTTATTCTATGTTTTATACGATTAGAAACAAATGGTAAATTTGAATATTCTTACTTCAAAAATAATATCAATATCCATAAGGAGATATTGCAAAAAGTTTTTGGGCTCATTTTAAAAGAAAATTTTCACAGAATATTGTTAACGTGTTTTGAACTATTGTGGAAATTCAAAAATTTATAACTAGTTAGAAGAAACATAATTAAAAATACAAGGAAAACATTTTTTATTTGAAATGAGAACACACATCTGCAATAATTGAGACTTGTTGAGTTTTGATGTATATTTTTCAGAAGAAATTTTTCTTCAGAAGAAACTTTTAGGCCAAAGTTTGCAATTGTAGATTAAGACTTGCTTCTCTTCTTTAAAGAGCAAATTATAATCACTTGAATTACTGTCATCGTTTTCTTCTTAGGTATTACTTCTATGCGACCTAAGTATATCTTTCAGCTTGTTCCATCGAGGCAAGCGGATATTGCACTTCTCACTTTCACTATCGCTATAATTTACGATTCGTCGCGGATTGCCTCGGCTTCTGAGTAAATTTATTTGATTCCACGACAATTTTTTTTCTCCATCATTTGTCGAACTTTTATTACAACGCAACGCGACATTTTCTTATTTATGTACTGCGATACACTTTTTTTCTCATCTTCTGTTTGCTTTGAGCTTTCTGAATGAATATCAAGTAATTTTCGAATTTAAACTAAACATGTGTTACTCCAACCTTTGAAACCTGCAAATTTGGCAAAATTGCTTGTTGAGAATTCAAGTGCTGCAGGGCATGTTTCCGAGGAATTGAAGACACTTATGAGTCGGTTTTGGGTCGTTACAGCCGACGGTATAACGCAATGAATGGCATCTAATTATGGATCAGGCGCACGTCGAAAACATGAAAGGGTTAAGTCGTCTCACCTGGGAGGTATAGGAGCAGACTTACCCATTTGTATAAAAAAAGAGTTGTGTGTGTAAGTAGCGTTAAAAGGTGGCACGGAGCGATTAACGAGCGATTTTTAAGGAAACTTGCTCTGGGTCCTGTAACCACTCGTGGAGAGAGGATTTATTAAACTTATGATGCGACTTAAAAGGTACTGGAAATGGGAAGTGTTGAACTATGTAGGGTAAAAAAAATTTCAACAAATTTTTTTCAATGCGATTAATGTTCTCTTTGGGATTAATCTTATTTTTTGTCGAAGCACATGGCATTTTTATGCGTACACCTTCATATACTGAAAAGTCAGGTGCTATTGAAATTCAATCATAATGAAAGAACTTTACATTTCAGGATTTTGTAATGTGAGAAAAAATGTTACAAGATCAAATAATGGGCTAAATGGTTCCTTTTACATTTGAAATATAAAAACTCATATAAATTATAAAAACTGTAGGTAAATGGGTCTGAAAATATTCGCGTTGCTTTCTCATTGATATTTTACTTCTTTTTTTTTTTTAATAATTCTTGGAAAAAGGCTAAAATAACTGAATTTCCCTGCACGAATTTTCTCTGTTATATGTTCTGGGTTGAAGAAGAAATTGAATTATAGAATTGTCCCAGATATCCTTTGAGACGGAAGTCCTCACAATTTTGCTGCAGAAGTATTGGTTAAATCATGCTGCGCAAAAATTTGTGATATTTTTCGTTTTAAATAGCACACCGAAATTCTAAAATCAGGTAAAAATCATTTTCCTAAGAACTCTTATTTATATCTACTTATTGTTAAAATTTAAATCTAAAATTCCGAAGAATTAAGAGTCAATCCTGAGAGTGCTGTGGATTCTAAATCTAGATCGCAAGTGCAATAGTGAAATCGGTGGATGAAAGTGTAGAAAGAAGCCTAGATCCCTACATGGTCGTCTTGAAATCTCCTGGATATCGTATGCAATACCTCTGGCTTCCCTACTTTAATACTGAAGAGACTGATTATACTAAAATATCTACGAAAAGGTCACAATTATTTTTAATGACCTAATGAAAAAAAAAAATATTTCTTTCAGTGTTATATTCACGAAAATTATGGATTCAATGTTTTTCAATTAATTTTTAATGTTATTGTTTCAAATAATAGATAATAATTATCAATAATTATATTCCCCGGAATTATATGTACTGTAATTACAATATCTTGATGAAATTTACACCAGACAGACGTACCCCAATATATTTTCTATTATATTTTCCAACATTTCATTGCCAGGGTTGCCACTCAGTCACTTAGGTCACTTTTAGTCACTTTCTTAAAAATATGAAAATCTCTTAAAATCCTTTAAAATTCCTCAAAAAATTTTAAAAGCTATATATATATAATATGACAAAAATAACATAGCATAAAAGTCAATTTCTATTTTCCCTGACAACTACTGGCATTTCCCTGACTTCTTTAAAAAAAAATTTTTTTCCCTAACTTTTCCCTGACTGCCCTGACATGTGGCCACCCTGAATAGTTACTTTTAGTCAATATTTTGTTCAAAATTAGTCACTTTTAGTCACTTTTTAGATCAAATGAATCACTTTTGTCACTTTTTGGAGGTACATTAGTCTGTGGCAGCCCTGTTCTTTGCAATATTGTAATTACTGTATAAATTATCCCGGGGAATATAATATTTCGAATTGGAATCATGTAATTTTGTAATTGCATATTAATAAATAATTTTCAATGCAATGTTTCACGATAATAATGCTATAGTTATTAATATTCAAAAATTCTTGATGATTATGAATTTAACTTGATATGCGCACCTTAATGAGTATATAATATCTGAATTAATCATTGACTCTCAAAAGCATTATGTCTCTCTTGAATACCCTTGTAAACTCACACAATATCCTGGTTCTCAAAAAAGTGTCTTTCTTCGAAGTCAATCACATCGACGTAAGAACCCTAAGAACCGGTTGTTCTCCAGACGTTCAAATCTCGGCTAACGAGAGTATGCGAACGCAATTGTGTATCGGATACGCATTATTTCGCATGAGAGTGCAGTAACCGAGAATTGATTCTCATCACAAAAATGCACAAATGTATATCCTCATGGGTGCATGGGATTGTTTAAGGCTTCTCGTTCGATCATAGTATCTATTATGATTGTTTTTATTTTATTAATAATTTAACCAATAAATAATTTAATTTAATAAATTTAATTTAACTAGAATTTAACTAATTATCACTTTTTTTGATGTACCAATTTTAAACTTGCAAATGTTTTTCACGACCCACCCTATTATATATATATTAAATCTACATGATGATTGAATTGAAGAATGCAATTCGCTTGCCAAGCGTAACACCAGATTCGTGAGTTTTTTATTAGCAGGGTGTGTCACTGAGTAGCTGTTGCTGATTTTTTCGTTTTTTGGCGATGCTGTCAGGCTTCGTACGTAGGTTAGGAAAAGAACGTGAGCCAACGAAGAACATTTCGGTGGTTTGAGTTAAGAGCGTTTTGCTGCAGGCTTTCTCAAGGCAAACTCTGCAAATCAGTGGATTATCTGGAAAATCCTACGACTGGCGCCAGCCAGAGCGTTTTCAGTTTCATTTGGAAAACTCGTCAGCTCTCTAGACGACGAATATGTAGGCGTTGGTCTTATCAAATTTACTCGTTGATCTCCAGGGGAGTCGCGTGGCTCACGTTTTGATAAATGTTACGTGTAGGAGGCTTGATCACTACATTTTTTCCACATTTTCTGTGAAATCCAGGAGGAAAAGTGCCTTCTAAAGCCCTCTGAAGAGAAAATTACTTTTCTGATTTTGAGTTTCGAGTAATCTCAGGAGTTTGACTTTTATCTAAAAATGAATACATCTAAAGTACTTAATTAATAATATTACTAAATACCAAAACTGAATAAATCCAATATTCGCTATTTTTCAATTGCACTCTAAAGAGTAGAGTCCTTTCAGGGATTTTTTAGGCAATGCAGGACGCTTTTGTATCCGTTCTATTAATCCCAAGTTACTACTTAAACCAGACCGATACTTAAAGCAAAGGTAGTTTATTTTATGTTGTTTCAGTAATTAAATTAATTGCATTAAGATGGCCTAATTTAAAGCACCTCTGAAATAAAAAATAAAAAGTCATCCTCTATTACATTTTAGGTGATGTAATTCGTGAAATTGTGTTTACCATCAGATTTTACACCTCCTCATAAATCTAAAGGATTTTAAGGATCGAAATATTGCGAAAAATTGTCGTAAAAGCTGGAACCATTTCAAGAGGTATCTCACGTTTTGAAAAATGAGTCAGTCGTAAAGAATGCGTTTGGCACTTCGATCTTTCTTTCTTGCTCTGAAGGTACAAGTTCAATAAATTTATGAAATTATCGGGACGCGGTATATTTAAGCGGCACTCTTCCTGTCAGCATCTTTCCAACTCAATATCGCTTCTTACGTGTAAATAATAAAAATATTACATCAGTTGTACTTGGGTAAATTAATATAAATCGATTAGCAAGATAGTAAGAAGCAAATAAGTATTTTATATCTTTGAAAGATCTTGAGCAAGTATATTTTATTTTTTATAGTAAAAAACTTGATAATTATATGTTTAATGTTTATCAATGATTTAAGCATTCTAAATAATTTGTCTAAGCCAAATAGTGTATTTAATATTCTTTATGTGCGAGTCAAATTTCTTAAAATCATATCGTCTTTTTTATTTTGCTTCGCGAAATCAACCGGAAATTGCTAACAAACGTAAAGCAGACTCTCTTTGAATACCACGACACTAAATCCTTCATAGTATGTTAAGTTTAACGACCTGCAGGCTGAACCCCATGGAGCATTTTCCGCAGTCAAGACTTGTTTATTGGCAAGGGGTCATGAGGATAAAATTCTTTCGTCCTGTCAATAAACATCTCAAGAATTTATTCCTTCTGACTAATTTATGACTGAGATTAAATGCATTTGCAGAAAGGACTTATAAAATTTAATTTAGGATTAGCCGATTATCATATACGATAAAAGGTGAAAGAAGAATTAATGTCAAAATGAAAATCTCTATTCCTCACTCTTTCATGATATAAAACATTGGTGTGATAAAAATTAGAGATGAGCTTGTCTCGCTAAATTTATTTCGTAGATTAAAATGTATTGCGGAAAACATATGAAGAGGATACGCTACATTAAGACAATTACAAAAGCTTTCACACGTTTTTCGCACGCTTAACTTTATCGACTTTATCGGGATAGAAAAGGTGTCCATAATTACTTCGCATTCGTGCACGGCGTTTAATTGCTTGCAAGCAACGTGCTCAGCGTAAATGAAGAGCCTCCAGACCTTAACGAGTCTATTTAAATTTAAATCAATTTACTCCAGTCGTTTGAGATTTTTTCAAAAATCTTACAAGTATAATAAATTTATTAGAAATTGATTTGAAAAGGAGCCTATTCTAATTAGCCGTAAATACCGAATCTTAAAATAAAATAGATATTACGATTATTAAAGACGAATCCAATTATTTGTTTGCTTTCTTATCTTATATTTTCGTTTTTTACATTCTCATTTTTCTTAGTTTTTTTCTATTTTAATGAATTCAAAGTTGAAGTTAATGCAGTTAGACAAGGGTTTCGTAAAGGGCAATCGTGATATATTACTGTCTATGTTGAGAATGAAGTGAGATATCGAGACAGGTTGCGGTTATCCTATTGGTATCACTGCCAGGTGGCCGATCCTTATAAGGATTTTCCTCAACTAGTCGTAGACACCTTTATACCATGCGATCGTTCACTTACTTTTTAGAAATATAGTAAAGAGGTCGCTTTCAAGCCTACCACTTCAGCAATTAATCAGCAAAATGAAAAGCCACAAACAACAACGATTTAAAAGTTCATTTTTGTATAAATTATAGTTTTTACAGATAAACTTTTCATAAACATGATCCTTATTACCAACTATAATATTCCTTTATTTTTTTTTTGAAGACAGAAAGTTTTTAACTGTATAAAGGATAATGTAAAAAATTCAGTGATATTCAAGTCCAGTAAAGTAAATTTGCCTTTTAATTCTACGTGCCCGTCAGATAGAGAATTTCAGAGGAATGAGTGATGACTTCAAAAGACTATTAGCAGTGCTTTCATAGATAGTTTTGTTTTCACTATAAATCCATTAGTCTTATAGAGTGGCTTAACGTGTGAAACTAACAGAGTTTCAAAGGCACCATTTCGCGAGATCAGTGAGCAGAAATTGCTTATTATTATTAGTTCACATGTCGATCTAAACATATACATATAACGTTTAACTTAACGATAGGTGCACTGATCTTTGCAAATGGTAAAATAATGGCTATTTAAACTCAGTATTTCACAGCTGAATGTAATGGGCCAACGAAGATATATAAAGTGCTTGATGTTTATGTTGATTTCACTTATAGCTTGTTCAAAGGCTGAAGATCTCAAAGCTTCATAAGATATAATGCTTTTCAACCAACCTTTCCAACTTTACTATTTCTCGTCATATTCAGGGCTTCCACACAGTCACTTATGTCACTCTTAGTCACTTTTTTTTGTCACCTCTTTTTATGTGAACATTAGTCACCTTTAGTCACTTTTTAAATCAAAATAGTCACTTTTGTCACTTTTTTAAAGTACATTAGTCTGTGGCAGCCCTGGTCATATTATTCAATCAAACACAATTTTGGTTCCTAAACGTACTCGTACATCCCGTGTGGAAATCTTCCCAAATAAGCCCAATTATTATTTTTGCGCCAATCTGGGCCCAATTGGGCAACCCTATTTGTAAAAAAATCTTTAAATATAATAGTTTTATTAGTAAAATAGT
>JAUESH010000042.1:784153-799759 GCA_032275165.1 Synergus magnus
TTAGTTGTTGGGGTGTGGTTGGGGAGCCTAATTGGGCCCCCATTGGGAGTTGGGCAACTCAACTGGGGCCCATTTAGTCCCCAATCGGCTTTTCCACACGGGATGAAGTTTTCAATTTAAAGTTATTGTATCGTAAAAGACAATGATATAAATCTCTGCATGTTAAAAGGAGAGTTATAAATGCAATTAAAGTTGGACACTTTCTGCCGAGAAACGAAAAAAATAAGAGCAGCTTCGACTGAAAAATTATCGTTCGCTTGTCTTCGATAATGATGGGCGTGATACAGACAATGGACCCCTAATTGGATCTGCGCGGTGGTTCGTCTTTCAAGTATCTCGCGAGAGAAAATGACGAGGCAGGAAACAATTGAATGGCTGTTTAAAATGAGGCCCTGCGCTATAAATCGACGAGTAAAGAGGAGTCGTCGATGGTCACTGGAACGATTCCCTTAAGAGTCGATGTTGGCGAATTTAAAATCATTCAGTGTCTTGTAATCCACCTGACTAAATAAACAAGAGCGACTACGTGACGTCAGAGATTTTTAGACACAAGTTCTTTAAGATCGAACATGTTCAATATTTGCATTATATCATGCACCTTGATTGCATTTTTAATTGGCATATTTCTCCGAAATATTACTTTTCATTGTGAATGAATAGCGGGTATTAAATTATTAAACATTTTGAACTCAGAGTATAAAATAAAAAAATGAAGAAATATTGGTTTTGCTTAAAAATTCCGTGGTTCAGTTTTCATTAGATCTATTATATTTTTTCGGACAAGAAAAATGTAAAAATGATGTTTTCCCAAGGGTGTCTGACTCTATAGGTTTATGGTTTATCGCTAAAAGGAAGACTCTTCAATCACGAGCCTTGTTTGAATTTCGGACTTCTATATATGAATAATTAATATAAAACCAATTTGGCTAAAAGACTTTTTTGTAGAGGTATGGAATCTATTTTATTAAATTATCGTTTTGCAAAAACTGAATTACGTATAATTAGTTTTTATTTGTAATTCTCTTGCAATATGTTTGGTCATTTTTTTAGAAAGCTTTCTTGTATTTTAAAAAGAATTTTCTTTGAAAAGAGAAAAATATAAAGAAAATGTACACGTGTATACAAAACTCGTGAAACTTGAATCGCTTCAGCGAAACACTTAAACTTAACAGTTCCGATACCTCGAGGGTTATTCGGCCCGATCGGCAGATTTTTATTACTTCTCACTCTTCTTTTCTTCACGACAGTGATTTCCTTGAGTACTACATTTTGTAATCCGTCGAAAAACCCACTTTGTGGAAAGTTTCTAAAAAGGGAGAAGGTCGCTGTGCTGAGTCATTTTTCATATATCCTATAAAGTCTTCATGATTGGCTGATAATTTATTAACTCACTAATAGGAAAAGAAATTTTGAAATTAGCTTTTCATTTTTAGAAATGAGAAAAATGTAAATTTAAACATAAATCGTAGATTAAAAGTTCTAATTCGACAAGATTTAAATTTATTAAGAACAATATAATAAAAATTTTATTAACTTTAAATGCCGGATTCAAATTTAGAAAAATATTTCTTCAGAATGTCAGAATCGAGTAAAAGAATAGAAAAGCGATAACAGAGAAAAAAACCTTGACCTTGGTGGATCAGACTTATTATAGCTTCAACGTTCAAAGCCCCGAAATCTTTAAACGATATCGAAATCACGATGGAAAGCTCTTCATTCAAGAAGGAGCTGTCTGACAAAGACGGGATTTATCTACTGTGAAATCTCTTAGCGTTGTAATTCATCTTCAGAAAATTCACGCTAATAAATATGTGTAATAATAATTATATAACTTAACACATAAATCTACAAAAAAAACTGCCTCCTTAAATTAAGAAATATTACAGTGTCAAACTTTGCAGAGAAAACTGAGCAACATCTACTTAAGTAGGAATCATTTTTTCTGGTTGTCACAGGCAGAGGAAGGTGTTTTTTTTTTCTCTCTTTTGTTTCGCAATATTTTTCCCTCGCGTGGGGACTTTATTATCGGATTGCTTATCATGATGAGAAAAAATATCATAAAGTCAACCGTAACGATGCAACTATTAGTTCACGTCCGAAAGATTATTATATTTTTATATAAGTTGGAGGCTGACAAAAGTAAAAAGCAGGGCTTATTTAAAAAAAATAAGAATTTTATCCAAAAAACGGACAGGGACCATTGAGACTGAAAAAAACAATTTGTGAGGGTGATATTTTAGAAAAAGAAGCCTTTTTGAACCGACCTAATATGTACAATTTATGTAGAGGATATCCCTGAGGATTCAGCAAAAATATTCTGACCACCATTAGAACTCTCATAAGAAAATAATTGAAAAGTGTATGATATATATCGAGGCATACACTATTTAGAGGAAATTAGTATTTTTTCAATTTTAGAAAAAAAATTAATATCATATAATAAATTTTCCAAAACGGATAATAATTAAAAACTTAGATCGTTGACTTCATGACCTCTTGAGGGATCTGAGAGTTCAATTATAAAATTGATATTCAACTCGTGAAAAGTTTGGTATAAATTATTCAAAAAACGTTTGCCTCTTATTCGAATTTATTGAAGATAAATGAATATTTTTATAAAGAGAACTTTCAGATTCACTTCAGTTGGGAATTAAATATCCGCAGCCGTTTATATACCAAAGACTTTTTTACAAAAAAAAAAAGAGAAAAAAGGTTGTAAGAGCAGTGATTCTTCTAAGGCTTTAATAATATAATTGAGAAGTTAGAGATCAGAAGAAAGCCTCTCAAAATAGAATTTGAATCACCTATTGAATTTTTTTATGCGCCACGGAGTAAAATGATAAACGAGCATCTTATCGAGAAAAGGGAGCTGCCAATGATAAACGCACTATTACTTTACAAAAACCTCATTCATATTACGAGGGGAAGCGTGACAACCTAAAAGTGAACGACTCGAGTATCGCCTTTAGGTGACATTTTACAATGAAAGTGACTTTGGATTCATAACACGAAGGCGCTGATAAGAACATTGAAAAGGAAAGTTTTATCGTTTGGTCTACGTAAAAGTTTGAGTATAATATAAAGATACGATCAAAAATTTCTTTTACTAATTTTAAGGGTGCACTGTTCGCCAAAAAAAGAATGAAATAATTTAAAAAGTCCTTCTTGAACATTTTAAAGGTTTCTTATGAGTTATCGAATCCAACTGAATGTTTAGTGGGCTTTTCAAAATTTTTAATGTGAAAGTTCTTTTTGAGAAGAAATTTTTGCATTCTATAAAAATTCTTTTTTGAGAATTTTAGAAATAACTTTTATGACATGTTATGATACGAAAGTTTCATTTTCAGGAAGCAATTTTTTTCATGAGCTTATCGACACGTTTTTACTGTTCTAGAATTAAAGGGTTCAGAAAGAAATTGAGGGGTGGTTTCTTTGTGATGTTATACGATAATCAACAAATTCAACAGATTAACTCAATTTGTTTCTGCCAAGAATAATGTAAATATTGTGACAGAGATAAAATGGCAGGAAATGGCAATAGCCAAATACAAAATAAATAATTTTTTGTAGGGAGAATAATTTTAGGGAAACGAAAACATCAAACTATTTTATATTTAAAAACAAATTCCTTTATCTTTCAATAGAATTCTAGAGTTTAAATTTTTAATCCCAGGATAAATAAGCTAATTTTCTAATGAAAAAATTTTTACAAAAATGATATAAAAATGCAAAACGAAATTCGATCGACTGGACTTGGTTCGAGAAATCTACTTTGCCGGTATATACGAGATAAAAAGTCTCCCTTGATTATACCAAAGTTCATACCAACAGAGTTTTTATGCAGATTCCGATTTTATCCCTTTTCTTCTGAGTTTTAAACATCTTCCGGCAAGAGGTCACTTACCGCCACTTTCGTTCTTTTTCATTTGGTATAAAAAAAGATTTTCTATTTTTATAAACAAATCTATTATAAAATTTTACATAATAGCATTTTTTTATCCTTTTTATGAAAAAAAACTAACATTATCTTGTTTTATGATTTCAGGTAAGATAAGCGATGTGATAGATTTCTTTACCAAGATGAAAATGTAAGTAAAATAAAAATGTAATAATTTCATAGTTTTGACGACAAAAATTACCGACCGAGCAAATAATTATTTTCTCCTGGGACTATTTATAATATAATAACAATATTGCCCCAATATTTTCTCTATTATTTTCCGAAATGTAATAGCGATACTGTAATTACCATACTAATAATCTCGGTGAACTTAATTATTTTCTCGGTCGATAATATTTTTCGTCACAACCGAGTACATGCCCTTAACAAAAAGCTGTTTTGGTTTATTTGCAATTGTAGCTCGCAAATCGTTTGTTTAAGTCAGTTAAATGCGTCTAGAGAAACCAGAATTTAATAATATATGCTCGAAAATAACTACTGTCTAATCATTTAGCGAAGAAGCTTAGTCAATAAAACGATAAAATCAAAAGTAAAACCACACCTGTTTTACATCAATCCCTTTCTCTCTGTGAAAACGAAAGATGTGGATTTATTTTCTTTAATACCCTCTAATTCTTTATTTAGAGTCTCTGTAATTTGGAAATTATACAAAAAAATTATCCAATCTTTGCAATCAATTTTTACATTATTAATTTAATAAATATCTATTTTATAATCAAGCTTTGTCGTCTAGTTCTTTCGTGTCTTCTTTTATAATCGTATCACCTCCACTACAAATTATATGAAAGATATATTTAATTTTTATGCCGAGCCACATATGTTTTATGACACTAACATATATATGTATGTTACTGGTGTCAAAATATTCAGTATTCGCACAGAAAAAAATGATCTTTCAGTATCGCTTATTGCTTATATTATAAATAATACATAAATCAGATTAATTTCAATGAAATTTGAATCAACAAATTCAGCAGTTTTCTGTAATCGTGTAATATTACAAGAAGCTTTCTAAATAACCGATACAACTTTGGTGTTGCATCACGAGGGTCCATTTCGCTTTACCTTGTAGGGAATAATAATTGTAATAGGATGTAATTATGGCAATCATCTTTGCCATTACAGAGGACTCTCGTTTTTCCAAGAACGCAGAGAAGTGTCGCTGTAACTTTACGTGTTTCTTCCAATTAAGCTTTGATATGAAAAGACAGGACTTTGAAATAAATCGTATCTGAAGAGTCATAAATTTATCCATCCATAGTCTAAGTGACTATTACACCATACACGTAACAGGAACGCGGTTTCACCTCAGCAATTATTGAATCCACAACATGAAAGAGGCACAATTTTTCTCCATGTGATAATCTCACTAGCAAAGAGATAGTGGATAATTTATGGCGTCGTATTTATGTAATTGCATTAATGATTATTTAAAAAAAAAGTTTTCTATTACATTATCGTTTATAAAATTGTTCTACTATGTCATATCTTCCTCTATAGAGGAAAGTCGAAAAGTTCCTTGAATTAAAAATAGAATATAAAAAATACTTTTAATTAGCGTAAAGTTCCCCTCTCATGATGTTTTTCTTTTTTAAAATTAGCAATCTGATGATCACTCGCAGGTCACATAAACGCCAGATTTTGAGACTCGTATAATTCTCGAGGCTAACGAACCTCCAAGTTTTATTTATGACTTGCTGTGTTTTGTTTATCTTCTCTATCAAGAAAACATTGCAATTAAGATTTTTTATCAATTTGATCATTTAAGTGCATTCATAAATCAGTGAGATTTCACTGATTCCCAATCAAATTCGATTGATTCTCAGAGATTCTTTTTTCACAATCGCATGAAAAGAGTCACTGAGAATCAATGGAACTTGACTGATTCAATTTTAGAGAGAATAAAAATGGCTATGAGAAACTAAATTGAAAGGAACTTGGTAAAAAGGCATAGATATTTTAAATTCGGTTTTAAAGGATTTAGTTTGATTTGCATACTCATGTCACTCTGGGTGAAAGAAAATCAATCAAAGTATGATATATTAGAGTAAATGCCAGGCGCACTCTCTGAATTCCGCGACTTTTTTCATATCTATTATCGAAATTTGGAATTTATGCTGCATCCAACCTTTCGAGATGATTAATAGCTATTAGAACGTTCGATGTTGGAATATAATTCGTTCCGATCCTCTTCCGCGTGTCGTTGATAGATTATCATACAAATTCCCTTAATCCTTGATACCATTTCACCACATAACCGCGAAAACTGGTGTCCCGCTAAATCGTTAATGTCATTATCATCCATTTCCTGGTTTCTTTTATTCCGCCTTCCAGCCGCCATCGACATCCTGCTAGGAAAAATATAAAGTCTAAAGTTCGAATCTTTCGAATTCTGAGAAGAAAATAATTTTTTTCTTTTAATTTTAAAGAAACTAGCAATTATGATCCGCGCGCTCTGCGCGCGATTAATTTCTCGTTTTTGCACACCTTTTGCTAATAAACAAAATAATTGAGAATTTTTAATTCTTGAAATATAAAAACTTGTAATTCCTTGTATAATTTCAGGAATCTCCATAAATTTCATAAAATATCGTAAAATCCCTTAAAATTACTTAAAATCACATGAAATGTCATGAAATCTTTTAAAATTGCTGACAATCCAATGAAATCTCGTAAAATCCCTTGAAATTCCTGAAAATCCAATCAAATCTGGTAAATCCGTTGAAATCCCTTAAGTCGTTAAAATAACTTAATAAAATTACATGCAATTTCGTAAAATCCTTTAAAATTTCATAAAATTCTTCGAAATACCGTGAAATCATTTAATATTTCTAAAATCTCAATAAATTTCGTAAAACCCTTTTAAATTCCTTAACATTATTCAAGATTCCATGAAATCTCATTAAATCTCTTATAATACCTTAAAATCCAATGAAATTTCGTAAAATGCCTTAAAATCTTTTAAAAGTTTCTCAAATTACTTAGAATTCCACAAAATATCGTCAAATTCCTTAAAATTATTTTATAATCCCATAAAATCTCATTATTCTAGTGGTACATGATCTGTAAATATACGAATACATATATTAAATATTAATATATTAAAATCTGTTATAAAAGAACGCACGAAAAGTTTACTATAACTAATCTGTTTAATTTCACAAATAATGTTCACTAATCTTATATATTTTGAAATATCTTTTTCCTTCACTAATAATAATTTATTTCGCACTTCAAAATAATTATTTTTATCACTTTAAATTATTCTCTATCTTTATATAACCTTTTTAACAGTAATCGTTTTGACAACGAAAATAATCTAAAGATAGTTTTCAAATTCGGTATATTCACACAATTCGCGCAGTTTCTAAACCAATCAGGTTTTCGACAACAATGTGTTCGATATATTGGTAACATCATTTTTTTAAGATAATACCCACAATAATGTATAAAAAATTCATTATTTTAATCGTATCAAAAAACTCGATGTTATTTTGCATTTAAAAAAAGTTTATTCCAATTGAAAAGAAAGATTGAACTATAAAAAATGATTTGTCGATCGTTTATAGTTCCAAGTACTTAAACTACTTTCTGAGTAAGAATGAAAACATATCCCACCTTTCTCACTATGGTTACCCTTGTGAATTATTGCATTATTGACCCACTTCTTGGGTTTCTTGCACCCCTGTCAACTCTTCAACACGTACCTAGATTGGGGAATAATTCTTACATGAATTATGCATTAAGTAAATCCTTGTACAAAAGAAAGCCAGGCAGTTTATACGAAAGCAAGGAAAGATATCAACTTGTTAAAACCAACAATTTTGTTCTCTTGATTTTTTTTCCTATGTCGCGTTGTTTGGTTAAAACTTAATTACAGTAAATTCTTTAAAAATCGCTTTATTCAGAGAAGAAATTCACGACTTTAAGAGTATATACTAATTACCAGTAATGGGGCTAATTACTAAACATTATTTAACTTTTCCTAGGCATTCCACATATATTAAAATAAAAAGGTTCTACATAAGTCTAAATGCGTGAGTAATGATACTGAGTTTTTCATAACACTCCCAGGAGAAGTAGTTATCGTTCGGGTTACCATTTATATGACCTTAGGGGGCAGTAAAGATCAAATCTTCGAAATAAGCCTATAAACTTTTAAAATATTCGATTTTTGATAAGCAGTTTTATTTTTTCATAAAAATTTGAGTGATTTAAAATTTGGCTTCATTTAAACTAACGTAGCAGTGTAAATAATTTTTAATTTCTTAAATTTTAATGAATATTTTTAAATTAAGAATTGTGACCAACTGACCGCTTCTCTCGCTCATTTAAACTTGAGAGAGTATTTTATGCTTCATGAAATGGATCTCCCTAATGCTTATGGTGTCAAAAAACTCATGATGGTAATTTTAAGGGTATATTCAACGTCAGAGAAGAAAGAATAATTACAATAATTCAACAGCCGTTCAGCATTGCATGTGTATAGAGTACAGATATTGCACACTTTATACTTGAGCAATTTTGCGGTTAACTTCAAGAATAAATGTAAATTATAGTATTTAGTGCAATGTTAACAACTTTAGGGATTATAAATCGACAAGCATATATTAAATACTGGCGAGTGTACATTGACAGTAATTATTACTTTTAACTGGGTTATGCAAATGAAATAACATTGCCTGCAGTACTGCCAAGTTCAAATTCAATATTTCCGTTCAATATTTTCCGCAAGTGCACGAATCACAAAAAAATAGTTTATTCTTCTACATCCAGAAAAAAAGTTTTGTTGAATCAAAGAAACTTTTTTTAAATCAAAGAAATTCTAGTATTGATATACGGTCAAAGAAACATTTCTTTAATTTAAACAAATTCTTTTTGAATTAAACAAACAGTTTCTTTAAATTAAAATAATTCAAAATAATTTTGTTTGAATGAAACAAAATTAGTTTAAAGGAAAGAAAGTTTTCTTTAATATAAAGAAATTTTGACACTGAATTATTAAAATAAAAGTTTGGATTTAAACCAAGTTTTTTTCTGAGTGTATATTTTCGTGTTTGTTTATAATATACAAGGGAAATATTTCCTGATAAAGATTGATCTTCCATTTGGCTCTATGCTTCTGAAATTCTTGAAACAAGATCCACGTGTTGAAAGGCCTCAAATGCTTTCATTTATGTGTACGTATCAAATCGCAATACATCATCGTCACGTCATGTCGCGTCGCGTTGAACCCGATTGACATTAAGTGAGCTTTTCCTGATTGAAGTCGAACCTAACTTGGATAAATCTAATATACCAGCAACCGAACTAATCTGAAGATCCAACCTTGCGCTGACAAAACTAAACCACGTGGCAGAAATTCGTTCTCATTGGCCGGCGATTTCCCCTCTGAGCTTGCGGCATGTTCGCAAAGTGCCAACTCCAATCTTCAGTCGACGCTCCGCTACCTATGCATGCGCGGCAAAAATTTCCTTTCCGACTTTTGCGATACGCTCAACTTCTATGGGAATAAATTGAAAACAATGTGCTGTGAGAAATAAATGTGTGTGCGTAATTTCATCGATAAAAGTGATTAGCAGATTATTTTTTTAAAGAATTTAAAAATCCATTAGGAAAAAACGAATTTTTGTAATGTATTGGTAGATAGTGCTTTTATTTCATTCTAAAAGAAAAATATATTTGAAAAAAAGTAGATATGACTTCAACTCAAGTTTCCAAGTTTCCTTTGACTCACTTTATATTTAATAGATTCGAATCCTCTTTAACTTATCTTCAAAAAACAATGCTTGAGCACGTTCAGTAGTTTCGTTCCTTTCCCGATATTTCAAGAGGAAATGCTGAGGTTGCTCGTAAAAATAAAAAGATTCGCGAAAGTTAGTGTTAAAAAAAGCGAAACCTTTTTTCAAATTGATTTCAAGTACTTTTTTTAGAAATTAAGTAAATACTTTGAACCTCCTTAATTTCTGCAGCAATTTTTATTCTCTTTTTCAACAAAATAAAATGAAAAATTACAACTCCTTGAATGTAAAAGTGAAATATTTTCAATTAAATAGTAAAGTAATTCTCAGGAAAAATAGAAAAATATTTAACAGGTGTTGCATTTAATTAAACTTCCCTATTCTCTCTGAAAATTCAATAACCATTTTATTCGTACTGAAACCATTAACATAGAGTTCTAGAAATGAAAATTTATGAATGTTCTATGCATTCGAGTGAAATTTGATTATCCTCTCGAGTCGATATTTCAATAAATTTTCTGGTTTCCCCACGCAATAATTCGAAGCACTAAATATGAAAAATCGCTCGAATAAATGACCGAAGGCAAAGTCTGGCGTCGCTGAATGGTTGAATTACAGTTTATGGCTCTAGAGTAACTGCATGACTGCAGTCTGCTCAGTCGCAACAAGTCTCGAAATTCCTTTATGTGCAGTCGAGCTTTAATTAAGGAAATTTTGATTGATGAAAATAAAGCAAGGATTAGATCTCTTTAATTAGATCTTAAGCCTTTGGAATAAATAAACTATCTAAAGATTCTAAAGAGTTAAAGTAAATAAAGCAATCTAAGTTTAAAAACATTTTATTAAAATTGCTGCTGGATTTTATTAGGCAATTTTTAAAATCTGTAAAATTTTTAGCAGAAGGATTATAAAGATTCCACTCAAGCGAATTAAATTTTTGAGTAAAAATATTGATATTGCTTTAATTTATTTGAGTAGTGGATCGCAGTTTTTTTATTACAATTTTTAAAGTAAAATGGTCAATAAATTTCGATGCTAAGAGACTTTTTAAGTAATATTGAAAGTAGGATTTTCTGAAATTGTCATAAATGTTTCCAAGTCGCATTCCAAAAATAGAATTTCATAGAAATATTACTACAACCCCTGTGAAATATTTTTCGCAGGGGGAATTGAACGAGTTAATGATATCGTCTTCAAATAAATTGTCTTTGAGGAAAAAAAAACGTAATGAAGTTTCAGTCGATAAAAAATGAAGATTGCCTGCACATAGTGTCCACTGCCTTATATGGAACTCTCACAATGGCTAACAATGTAACTGTTTCGCTTGAAATCTTGAATAGCCAGATTTAAATTCTACCTTTCTCTTTCGAAATATATTTCGTGACTATTCTTGAGTAAATCCTTGCTTATCGTATAATTCTTCAACTAGACAAACAAGTACGCAATGACTGTTGAAAAAGGTCTCTTTATTTATAGAGGGTGGTTGCGATACTTCATTTTTAAAATTCCCTGCCTGTTCCATCACTTTTCCAAAAGCAATTCTTCTTTTCGCTGATCTAAAATACATATTAAGCAATAATTTGCACAATTTTGTACTTTAATGTTTCAAAAACTTTAGGGTGAGTTTATTTCTCTCATGTTGAAAATTCAAACTTTATTTACGATGCAACTTCTCTGAAGCCGTCGTTCCAAAATTTATTGACCGAACTGAAAGCATAAAATTATTCTAACTGAAGAAACAATAAAATTTCTAGTCGTCCTCAAATTTAAGACACTTTTCTAGTTTTCTCTTTGGCTACAATCTCGCAATTCCGTAAAAGGAAGTAAAGATTGGTTTATACCTTCTTCCCATTCAAAAATTGTGAATAATTCCCAGGACGATGATCAAAAATATTTTCTTCCTAAATTACACAATTTTTTCAAGTCCATAATATATTTTCTGCCTTTAGCGGTCTCTTTTCCTTTCGTTTTCTGTTGTAGGGGAATTTTATGAATCTTTGTTTTGGGGCTCAACGAAAGCACGTACTTGGGTTGATTAGTATTGATCAGTATCTGGGTTTTATATTGTAACTTGTTACATAAAAAAGCTATTTTCTCTGACAAAGAAAATTGCAAAATAGATAGAGAAAAGAGAAAAAGAATATTGTTTAAAGTTATTTTTTGTAGAATTATACAAGAGTGTAAAAAAAAACTCTTATAGTGTGAAAACACCTGATTCGAGATGTCTCTGAACTGTCTGAAAATCGTGTCAGTTAAGCAACAAAAAAATAGTGAGTCGGTATAAAAGTGATGAGAGGAAAATGAAGTTGAAAAGGTCGAGTAAACGTCGAACTTTTTCCGACGCATATAGATGGGGATAGGCAATTCCCTAAAGATGTTTCACAAAGTCATAAGATGAAAATGCATCCGGAGAGAAGGAACGACTTGCAAAATCCAGTATGTGAAGATAGCGGTGTAGCTTCCGGTGAATTAGGAGAACCATCTTGCTCCGTTGAATGCGACGGAGCCTGCGTCATTCAAAATGGTCCAAAGAAGGAAAGCGAAGAACATCACGACCCTAGGTATCGAAGTTTTGAAACAGATGGGATTATAATATGAAAAAAAGAGAACTTGGAAGCAATTTTACGAGGCTGAGAGTCGTCAATTCTACCTAAAGTTATTCCTTTATGCTTTTTCAATTCAAATTCGGATTTTCTATTGACAATTTAAACAAAGAAATATGCGGATTTCCAGTAAAAAAAAGTTGTGTCTAGCTTCCCAGTAGAAAAAGTAATTTATTGTCAGACGTCTAATCATTTCACAAAAGTAATTATATAAGGAATAGACTGCATTCGTTAAATGAAGATTTTTAGATAAGAGTAATTTTCCCAGTGAAAAAGGATAGTCTCAACGAGACGTTAATTGAATTTCAGTAGATAAAGTAGTTCCTATTGCGGCAATGAAATATCTTAAGTGGAAAAGTAAATCCAGACAAACAAAATTCCAGTAGAAAAAGTATATTTCGGACAGACATTTTTTCAGTAGAAAAAGTAGTTTCTAGTAGAAAAAGTACATTCCAGTCAGACATGTTTTCAATAGAAAAAGTGATTTCTAGTATGGCAATTAAATGTTTAAAGTAGAAAAGGATGTTCACATTAAGACAAATGAGATTTCAGTAGAAAAAGTAAATTCCAATCAGACATTTGTTTTACTTAAATTTTTCTACTGGTATTTTCTATATTGTCAGTTAAAATCCTGTTATTAAGTAACGTATGTAATTAAGAATGAAGCAATGAGCTTCCAGCCTGTTTAATTCTCTTCTAATTTTTCAAATAAATCCTTTTTCGTCGAGAAAAAGAGGATCCATGGGAGAAGGTACATGTTCAAAAAAAGATACGGACAATAAAGTCTAGAAAGGATCGCCACCGTCATTTTTATGAGTTTTGCGAAGGGATCGTTCGTCGCCCAGAATCCCTTGAAGCTAACCCCCGAATCACGGAGTGTATTTTTTACGCCCTTAGGTACATCGCCCAGTGTACTATAAGGCAACACTATTATCCGGAAAGCGGTTGGGGGTGGGTCGTCGTCGTCACGGGCGTTATGGTGCAGATTTTGAGTGCGGGAATTCATGGGGCTGCTGGAGTCTGGCTGGTAGAAGGGATGAAGAAATATCGTCAAAGCCTCATTAACGTAGGTATGTCAGCTCTGCCTCTTGGCCCGTCGGATTAAAAATTAAGACTTCCGGTATATGGTTGTAAAAGATTTTCAATAATTTTTGGGAACTTTAATGGATTGAGATTTAAAAAGAGAAAGTTTCAACATCTCTTAAAATAGATCAATTGCAAATTCGAAGCATTCTAGTATGAATCATTTTTTAATGATGGAATTGAATTTGTATTTTTTAAACATTTTATGCATTTTTGAATATTGGACTTAATAAATAGGTACAAATTTACACTCTTAAACATTTGTTTATACATTTGCTGATTTCGCGTGCAACTGCCAAGTCTATTACCAGCATTCCGTAGTCGAGTTGATGTTTCGTGTTATTATTCATGGAGCAAGAAAAGAAAACTTTATATACCTGCTCTGAGCGGTGAGCTCTATACATAATCGTTTTCGCAAAAACAATTCCTCTTTTTAATGACTGCTCTTTCCTTTTTACTGACCTTAATATTAAAACTTTTACCAACTGAATTTTTAAAACTTTCAATATTTTACCCTCTTTTTATTATAATTAGCCTTTTAACGTGAAATATAATTTTCAATGAATGTTAAATGAGTACGTTAACAATGATTTATCTTGCGTAAATATATTTTTTGTCTATAAGCGAAAAAAGTGGTAAACTAATATACACCGAGTATAAAAAAGTAGCTGTATCATTCCTGCTCGATTAACTACCTTCGCTCAATTATTTCTTTTAATCCAAATCTATAACTACTTCACACTATAACAATTTTCCCAAGAACATCCAAAATTTGGTAATTCTTCTATTTTACTGATAAACGCACGTAATTTACTTCATTTTTTAATCTCATTATATGAATGCATCAAAAATAAAATATTTTAATACAAAACTGATATAACAATTTTAAGAATTCATACGCGATTCATATTTCTAAGAATGGTAAGTGAGAAGTGAAAGTCACTTCTCTTTTGTTAGCTTTTCAAAAAAACGGTGAAAAGTGAGGCTCGAGTTGTTTGAACATGAATCAAATTTCGAAAGAAAGAAGAGGATGATGAATCGTTAGACAGGCAGTTTTCTCTGGCAATCATTTTCTGCTTTAGGCACTGCACGCTCTAAAGAAAGAAAATTTCTCAAAAGGATGAATATCTTTTTTTTGGGAGATAACTTTAAAATGTATACGAAAAAATAATTCATTACACAAACTATACATCAGTATTTTTTATAATTACTGTCCGGAGAGTAATTTGTATTTAATTTGAATTTATCTTCTCTATTGCAATTATTTTAAGAAACCTTGTGTGTATTTTACGCTTCAGGTGTAAATTTTGAAAAGTTCTCTAATTCTTTATCAAGGGTGATTAACATTAATTGCAAAGGCGAGATTTAAAGTAGCGCACCTTAGTAATTCTTACTCGAGTCCTAAGCCTCCCGGAACATTTTCCTTCTTGAATTGAAGTAGAAAATATACACATACTTTTGTATACCTTTGTATAAGGTATAGATATATACGTTTGCGAGTGCTGTGGAGGGTGAAGATAAGGAAAAGAAGTACGTTAGAAGAGCTGTTTTTATATAAGTAGATATATAGGGAACCGGAGAATTTAGATGTGTTTTAATTCAAGAGAATTTAGCTCTAAAAAATATAGCTAAGACTTTTTTATAAGATAGTTTCACTAATTTACGTAATGAATTGAAGTTAAAAGAATAAATCTGTTGTCGTAATCATCGTGTTGAAACTTGATTGAACAATATACAAACAAGTGATTGAATATTTCTACCGGAAGGGACGAAATATCCGGCAGCACATCCCGCTTAATATCTGGCTCATAGCCAGATACGTAAAAAAGATAAATATATAAATTGCTTCCTGTAAACGAAAAGAGAAGGTCCCTGAAAGTTCAGAAGCTACGAGGGTGGAACTATATAGATATTTTAAAGAATCTTAGGAATAAAGAATATTGGGAATTTTAGAGACTTAAAATATTAGTACTTCAATTTCAATTATTAAAATTAAAAAATACTGGCAATTTTGGAGATTTTATTTTTAATTTTTCGGTTTGATTTTCCGAGCTATTTTTACCCACTTTTTAGTAAACGTTTCCTTCCTTCAAAGTTTCTTGCAGTAAGTCATTTATTCAGCCATCATTATAAAAGTTGGCCATATATGGGGCATTATTTCTCAAGTGTACCCACCCCGAATTTTTGACTTTGTCTGATCGAACTCAAACTTGGGCAA
>JAUESH010000042.1:823435-837969 GCA_032275165.1 Synergus magnus
TTTTTACTACGTGCCACGCTGATCGAATAATTTCCATCGTCGCACGATGTAAATTTACACCAACTTTTTTTACAGTGCTTCGATCAATTTTTTAGATCTAATTAATTAATCTCGAAAGCAAAGCTGTATGTTTGCAACGGAAGTAAAAAACATTAGTTTATGATAATTCACAATTTATAGTCTTAATTATCACCGATATTTTTATAATTTTGAGTAAGATGATATTTAAATTTTGAATTTTAGCTTTCAATTTAAAACTAGAATCGTTGCTGATTTCTTAAATTGTCATTAGTGATAAAGAAAGCCTTTATCTATTATGAATTTTAATAAAGCCATATCAGCTTTCACAAATACTCTAAATGACCGATGAAGAGGTCAAAGGACAATATTTTATCGCAAATACGACGTCATCGACTGACCCTTTCTACGTTTGTTATTAAGTTTAAATAATTTGAAAATTACTTCTAGAATGTTATCATTAAGAGCATTGACTTCTCTTGTAATTAAAACAAAAAGATGAGTATTTGACTGATGAATTTTGTAAATGTCTAAATATATCATCATGTATATATTTTGTGATATTGACGAATCGTCACACAATTGTAGATTATTGTAGATAATTAATAAAGATTTAATAATTCAAAACAATTTATGGTGATTAGCATAAGCTAATAAGCATAATTTCTACGCTACTAAGCATATTTGAAAAGCATTTTTGTAGATACAGAGTCAAAATATATTAGAATATATCAGAAATCAATATTTCCGAGGAATTCAAAATAACTTCAAAAAATTCAAAGGAATTCAACTAACACTGCAAATTCAAATATTGTCTTTCAAAATTGATATTTTCGTCTTTAATACGACGTTGATAAAAATGATACCTGGTATTTCGACTGAAAAGGAAAGGATTTCTATTTCTTTATCGTAAAGATTATCCTTAACTTTTTATTGAATGATAAAACCTGCAATACCTCTATAGGGATTAATCGTAACATTTTCAAAACTAAAGTATTTTTTTATCAAAGAAAGAAAGACCCTTTTTTACTTCACTTACACGACTTTTTCTGTAAATGAAAAGCATGCTGCTTAATCTATTGCATCTCTTTTAGACATTGTCATCAACCATAGATAAGTTAGTTATGGACTATTGAAAATTCAAAGCAAAATTGCCACATTCGATAAACAAGTGGTTAGTTCGTGGCGTAGCCAGCCAGGACATATTTCTATCAAGACAAAATCGATCGCAGTGTTTGGCCCATGTTTAGCCTTTAACCTCCAAGCCGTCTAGTTCCACCTTTTCTCTTTCATTTTAAAAAGAAAAATGTCTGTTTAAAAAAAAAAGTTAACAATTTCGTTCTATCTCACTCCCAATTTTACATTATACATTAAATGCCATTCTGCCCTAGTGTGTGAATAATTTTTCGTGTGCAGTGAATTTCGCAATGTTGTGAAGTGGCTCTTTCTAAAATTCTTCAAAAAATAACAAAATTCAGAATTGGAAATACAAAAAAAAAAGAAAAACAATTACACATTGTATTAGTAAGCATGGAATTTGTTTTACATTAAATAATCGTCTTCATTTTTCACACGAATAATGAAAAAATGTTCACTCGTAATTTTTCAGTCTTATCATCATCCGCTTCTGAAGTCTTATAATTTAAAATTGTTTAATTTTGGATACTTCAATGTGAAATTCTTTAGTCTTCAAATAATCATAATTTGAAATGCGAATGAATTGAATAGTAGGTATTGTAAAAGTACGATGATCTATGTACTTAAAACATTTGTTGCAGAAAATGAATAACCTGGAGGGAAATCATTAGTTTAAACAAATGGTCTAAGGAGGTTGATGACAGAATAGCTGAGACGTCGCTCCCGCCGTATCAGAAATTCTCATATGATTGCCGTGAGGAAGGCCAGGGGAAGGTGAATATGAGCCAAGGCTCATCCGCACACGAAAGATCATTGATAGCGAGTTGACTAGCGTTTAAGAAAACCGACTTGAAACAGTCTTTCGTTTGCATTACCGCCTACATCATCGCCGGCAAGAGTCAATATTTCCAATTAATCATGGAGGAAAAAGAAGTTTTCGTCAATTTGCACTACATCCCCATCATAATTTTCGTCTCTTTACCTACAACATTCTTCATTTCGTAAGTAATTACTTACTATTTACTATATACATTATTATTATTGTTATTATTTGTATGTTAATCATTACATGAGAACTCTCAGTAAATCTGAAGGTATCAATTGTATTTGCAACAAAATGAGAGTAATAAAATAAGAGTAATTTTATAGTAATAAATGAAAACTAAACTTTAAGAATTAGCAGATATATAAAAGGAAGGTCACTTAGCAGATCGATCTTTCGAATGCATTTGTAAGTAATCATCCCCTTCAGTGCCTAATATCAATTTGACATGCAACGGGATGATTAACAGTGATTAATATAATTGGAATAAATAAATGATATGATCAAATTGTAAGTAATAACTTTTTTACAGATATATAACAGCTGTGAAACTGGATCATGTAGTGGCCGAAGGTTTCCCATATATTTCGGATACAGGAACCGCTCCTCCAGAGAGTTGCATTTTTGGACAGTTACTTAACATTATTGCTGCCCTTAGTAAGTATTAAAAAGGACACCATTTTTGTCGGAAATCTAGAAAGAATTTACGTAATATTAATATGAAAGCTGCATTATCTTCATCATAAATTCAGAAGATATTTTGATTCGATAGCGACCTTTAGAGTTACGCAATAAATGTCTTGACATTATCGACAAGATGCCGAGAAAAAAAAAACTTCTATTTTATCCTAATTTCAAATTTATTAATATCATACTTTGTACTATCAAAAAATATCACTCAATCTACAAAAATGTTTTATATAAATTACAGATGAAGAGAATTTATCTGTAATTTTTGACCACGTAGAAGTTTTCGCCCAGAAAAAGAATTATAAAAAAAGTGACCTACTGACGAATAAATTATATTATGGTTAAAAAATTGATTGCAAAATGTTTTGCCCTCGTCGGTATGGGATTGAATTAACGAAATGAGTAAAACCTTACTAAATAGTAGATGACCGTGAACGCAACTTTATTAAGTTGATCCATAGACGAAGTCAATGTCAACGATCATCGTGATGCAACCTTTGAATTAGTAATACAAGCAGATTTCATGCTATTTGCATGGATCAATAGAGAAAATCTTTATCAGAAAAACCTATTGATTGCTCGAAGACAATATTATTTAGTACGCGTCCTTGCTCACTCTCACTCTGTTCTAATGGTACATTGTGTTCGTGGGAGCCTGCATTCCAACCCAATGATGCTAAAATGCAAACAAGTACTCTCTTAATCTGAATCAGTGGAATTTCACTGATTCTCAACTATAAGTATATCACTGATTCAATTAGAGTATATACGCTGAGGAATTAGAAGAATTTCGCTGATAGCGAGCGTGATTCACTGATTCATCAGCGTATATACGCTGATTGAATCAAAGGTGTACTTGTAGCTGAGAATCAGCAAAATTCCGCTGATTCAGATTTAGAGAGAATTTAATTTAGAATTATTAAATTAGAAATTTGTTTAAAACTGTAATACTGATTATTGTAAAAGAAGATAATACCTTCTTAATAATGGACACGCAATATTTAATCAACAATAAAGTAGCGTGTCATTGAGTAATTGATTTGACAAAGATTGTATTTTTGTACAAATGTAATCAAAGTAGACCAGACTGGAATTTTCGTCTAAACTGTTTATCGATTTTAGTCACTTAATAAAAATGACACACTCGTTATCGTAACTCATCAGAAAAATTCTTTTTAAGAAAGGTATTTTATGTTTCATTATAAAAAAAATAGTTTTCTCTCTAATTATTTAGCTATACATATTTACAATATGGTAAATATATAAATAGAAAAAAGAATTAAAAAATGTAAGCTAAGTTTTGAAACTAAGTTACAAGATTCATACTTTCGTCATTACTAGGTTTTATTATTATCATGAGAAAAAGAGTTACCTTTGTTGATTCAATTATTCGATTAGTGACTCAACACTTTTTGACTGTTTGGCTATCTACAAGATAAGACATGTGGGCTTAGAATTCTTATCTTTTTGTGACATATTAAGCAAATATTTTCATCCGCGTTCATATATTTCTAGAATAAAAGAGAAAGTAGGGCAATATTTTTTCATCAAAAGGAACAATCTTTTGGGGCGGCAATTAAAAAATAAAAAACTTCAAAATGAAATGATAAAAAAATTATCTATGTACAATTATTTAATACCACTTGCAACTATGATCCGCGCGCTCTGCGCGCAACTAATTGCTTGTTTTTGCACACCTTTTGTTAAAAAGCTTCAGAGGATTCTAAACAATTTCAAATCAAAGTCTTTTAAAATATTTTAAGGAATTTGAAAAGTATACAAAATAATTGAGAATTTTTAATTCTTGAAATATAAAAACTTGTAATTCCTTGTCTATAATTTCAGGAATCTCCACAAGTTTAATAAAATTCCTTAAAATCCCTTTTCATCTTTCAAAATATTTCTTGATAGCCCTTAAAATTACTTAAAATTTCCACGAAGTCTCATTACATCTTTTAAAATTACTCAAAATTCCATGAAATCTCGTTAAATTCTTTAAAATTCTTGAAAATCCAATGAAATCTCACCAAATCCCTTAAAATTTCTGAAAATAAAAGTCCATAAAATTACTTAATATCTCATAAAATATCTTAAAATCCCTTAAAATTACTTGCAATTAGAATCTTCTAAAATATCATCAAATCCCATAAAATTACTTAAAATCCCATGAAATGTCATGAAATTCCTTGAAATTCCTAAAAATCTAGTGAAATATCGTAAAATCTCTTAAGTCCTTAAAATAACTTAATATCCCATAATCCCTTAATATTAAATCCCTTAAAATTTCATAAAATTCTTCGAAATAACGTGAAGTCACTTAGTATTTCTAAAATTTCAATAAATTTCGTAAAACCCTTTTAAATTCCTTAACATTATTCAAAATTCCATGAAATTAAAAGTTTACTAAAAGTAATCTTTTCTAATTTCCCAAATAATGTTCACTAACCTTATATATTTTGAAATATTTTTTTGCTTCACTAATAATAATTTATTTTTTACTTTAAATTATTTTCTTTCTTTATATAACCTTTTTGACAGCAATCGTTTTGACAACGAAAATAATCTGAAGATAGTTTTCAAATTCGGTATATTCACATAATTCGCGCAATTTCTAGACCAATCAGGTTTTCGACAACAATATGTTCGACATAATTAACATCACTTTTTTAAGATAGGATAATTGTTATAACAAATTTTCTAATACTTTAATTCTTATTTTATTCCAGTGGCCTTCCTAGCTTATCTGCGATACTGCCAAATTAAGGAATACATCGCTTTATTTAGACTAAGTGATTGTTTAGTAAAATGGAACTTCTGGGGCCTAATTTTTGGCCTAATTTCTAGTCTAGGCATGTCGTTAGTCGGTAATTTTCAAGAAACTTCCGTCATGAGTGTCCATATCATTGGAGCTATGGCTTGCTTTGGTGGGGCAACAATTTACTTTTGGACTCAAGTAAGATTTCATTCTATTATAAATTTACACTAAATTTAAACATTACGAAAGTTTGAATATTTTTTTAAAGTTTGGGTTAATTTTTCATTTAATTTTTTGTTTTCAGAGTATGTGTTCCTATCACTTACATCCATTAGCGTGCACTCAGAGGCTTGTATATTTCCGGATGATTATATCCGCCCTCTGTACTACATTTTTCATCTTAGGCACGGTAGCAGCAAGTTTATCACAAAGAGCTTATAAAGGTACTGATCAAATTATTGAACAACATTATTACCGTTTCAGAATTTTGCAACACATCTTTTATAACGAGAGTATTGATTTTATAGGCAATAATCCGAGAAAATGGACCAAAGAAGATGGAGGATTTGAGTGGCACGTAGTTAGTTCAGTTTCTGAATGGATTTCTACGATTGTAATGTGTGTGTACATACTCACTTTTACCAATGAATTTAGAGAATGTCAGCTTTATCGTCCAAAGGTAGATTACAGTTATTTCCCTAACGAAATTAAATTCCTCGAATCTACTGTAATTAAGTGAAATATATTATATATATTTTTTCAGATAATTCTCATGTCAGGACGCTGCAAACCCAACGATCAGGTGCAAAATGAAAGTCAAAATCCCGAAGTGTATCGCGAATCCCCAACATTTACTTGATCCGGGCTACACAGGGGTGGAAGCTATGTGAACCTCCTCTCAAATTCCCCTTTAAATACCTCCTACCCCAGATACGGAGCCTTCAATTTCGACTATCTCGATGACACGTCGGAAGTGCCACTAAGCCATAAGACTGAGAACTCAAATATTTTTTGTCCAGTGCAAATACACGTAAATCCTAGAAAAGAAGACCCCGAAGAAAAAAATCTTCTCGATTTTGAGAGCGATGATGACCTCGACAATGAGAATTACATCCTCATCGACGAAGATCTAAGTTTTGATATCACACCGAAAAAGCATCCTTATCCGGATGCCAACAGCCACAGTAATTACAGCTTTTTCAAAAAGTCTCGCAGCATCAGTCCTTTTAAATCTCACAGTCTTGCGATTCCATATTCGATTGCAAATAGTCACAGAAACATTCATCAGGAGGCCAATAATGAAGTGACTTCTTATGGATCTCCGTACTCTGTTGTAAATAGTCATGGAGTCTACCAAATTTTATCAGAAAGCAGTGGAAGAATCGCTGAAAGCCTTTCTACAGAACTCTTGATTCCTGCAGATGATCATAGTTACGATATTGCGAACAGCCATAGCAATTATCAAATCTTTTATAACAGTCAGATACAAGATGAAATAGACGAAAACGTTTCCAAGGTCGAAGCTGATGACGAATTGAGTAACAGTTCGAGATCTAATGAGGAAACGAGCAGTGCCTGTGATATAGAAGAATGCCTTATTCAGATTGAAGAAAGTCTTTTAAATATCGAAGAAAATCTTCTTCATGTTCAGGACCTCGATATTCCGGAACTGAAAAATTTGCTATACAAAAGCCCGAGTATTGAAAGGAGTCTTTTTCAAGTCCAGGATCTTCTCTGCACCGAAAATATCGAATCAGCGAGACGAGGTGAGCTTTTATCCTTCTCTGATGAAAGTCAGGAACTTAATGTTAATACAGACACTGCATCTGAGGATCTTCAAAATTCTGAGCAAGTGGATGAAAAACATCTAAATTTTTATGATAAATCGAGTGATCTCACAAGTTCTCTGAGCGTGCCGAGCGTTCTTAGTTTAATTTCTCTCTCGAATGAAAAGAATGTTGTTCTAAACAGTCTGGACAGGACACCTACGAAATGCAAGATGAAGGCTGGAAAAAATATTAGGATGTGTTTCTCAGAGGAGAATATGAGAGATTGTAGAAATCTTGACTCTCTCAATTACAATTATAACTTTACAGAGGAGAAACTGTGTTTCAAGAAAGTTCAGAGTAGGTCAACTTCTTTGGATGAAAATTCGATCTTCCAAAAGGAATTTCAGCGTCAAAGAAAAACTTCACTTGAAAATGTCTTCCCGAAAAGGAACTATTTTCATAAGAAAGTAAAGTCCAAGATTGATAATCAAAAGATTCAGAAAACTTTAAAGGTGCCTCAATTTAAGTCAAGAAAAAAGGCATTTCGGTTGGCGGAAGTGGAGGCGAAGACAGAAGAGTTCCGAAAGAAAATCAAGAACATTATCGCAAGTCGAAGTGGTTTCGTGCATAAAAAAAGACTGAGTAAGAAAGTTGTAGGGTCTCCTCAGATTCGAATAACGTCTACAGATTCATGTGATAACGAGAAAGATAAAGATTCTGTGGATAATAAAACTTTGAATGACAGAAGAAAGCGAAAAAAAATAATTAATAAGTCTCAAAGTGGGGAAAATGCTGTTGTTCCGAGCAAACTGATTTCCTTGTCACTATCACTTTTGTTAGCAGCCTTGCTTCAAGCTGTGAGATGCTTGACGGATTTGGTTGAGGGTGCTTTTAGATCCGTCAATTTTGACCAAAATGGGCTTCTGCAGTGAATTCGTTACCTTCCAGTGTTGCATTTAAAGTATCAGATATAGTAATTAAATAGTTTATGTAATAATATTTATATATCGGATCGATATTCTTTTTACAATCCTTCCTAATACATTATGCTTAAAGCTTTGCTGTAAGGAACAATTTACAATATACATAAACCACAAACGCTTTAAACTGCTCATGGTAAAAGATCAAATCATGTCACTAATGAAACTGTGATATTTATTTTCTATTGATTAGTAAGAATGTGAGTTCAGAGAAATCTTTAGTCATTATAGAAAGTCTAAGTTTTTGGATCTACAAGATGCAGCGGAAAATTAACTACTGGTCCAGTACTGGTAAAATTCGTAAAAAAAAACTGTCGCAGGTCAATATTATGTGAAATATTTAAAATTCTTGGTAACCTTTTGAAAAACGGAAAATTCAAAGAGTTTAGCGTTGTATCAATATTCCAGAAATGTATACAGTTGACAAAAAGTACAAGGTAAACAAGCAAATCTTTCCGTAAGTGACACGTATGGAAAATAATCATTTCGCTAAATAAATATGAACTTAATAAAAATACTAATACATTCGCTTATTTCTCAGATTTAAACTTCCAACATTTTACCTCATTTTATTTATATTACTGTTGAAAATAATTTAATGTTCAATAAAAAAATATATAAATAGATTAATTAGGTTATATCAAAAGGATTACTAAATTAGCCCAAAAATTTGTCAAATTAAAAAAAATTTTACACTTGGTACAGAGTTTTGCACACTCAAAATTTCACCATGTACTTAACGCAATTTTGACGTTTATTTTTAAAAAGAAATTGTATATATATATTGTGAAATTTAAATAAAAATTTTGTTTTACACTATTAAATTGTCATTATTTTTAGAGTAATTACTTTAATGTAGATTTGAAATTTACAACTTTCAAAAGTATTAACTTACCACCTCTTTTAATTTTTATTTCTCTTAACTTAATTTACATAATAATTTAAGACCATATACCACGTGGTCTTATCACTAAGAATGATAAAAATGCGAGAATGGAACCAGACAAAGTTAACACGGACATAAATCCTAGAAAAGAGTAAGTGTCGGTAAGTGTCGGTAAGAGGAATCTGTCTTCAAACGCAGCCTGCTTTTTTCCTCCCACATGACTTTCCTTCCAAGGTAGAAAGTACCTAGGAAGCTTCTCTCAAGTAACTCTTCCCATGAAACGAGAAGTCAAACTAATTTATTAATTTACTTCCTACATTTTGTCATGAGGAGAACTAATTTTGTGGAACATGTAAAAAATTCTGGTGCGAAGCGACATGTGCGAACACACGTCTGCTAGCATCTAATAATTAATGTATAAGATGCACTATAATAGAATAATCGCGTTTAGTGTGAGATTTTCAAATCCAAACCTCCCACGAACGCTTACCTTATTAGATGAGGTAATAAAACAGGAACCTTATTCTCCGGATCTACATCGACCAGATTTATAAGAAAGATAGTAACGATGTTCAATTGTATTTTTATATTTTTACCAGAAAATTCCTGTACAGGAAGATTCGTGCATTGCAAATTCCCGTACAAGTTCCAGTCCTGGTTTCTGATCAGGATCCTGTAAAGAAACGATCACCAACAGAGGAACCTTTGAAGGATTTCCGTACGAGTTCCTCTACAAATTTCCTGTAATATTTGTTAATATTTCCTGCAATTTTCCCATACAGATTTCTCTACAGAATCCTGTACAGGTTCTCGTAGAAGTTTCCATAAAATTTCCCGTACAGATTCCAGTACACAGTCCCATGCAAGTTTTTGTACAGATTCTCATACGAAAACTTACATAATTGAACCCCAAGTCGGGAATTTTTCATTCGTCCCCATAGCAGATCTTAAGGGGGTCCCTACTTTTTCGGGTGACAAAAAAAAGCGATTTTTTGCGATTTTTTTATGGAGACAGGTTTATTAATTTTGTTACCAATGTTTTAACATTCAATTACCACATATTTCAAGAAGCTATGATAATTTTTTCGTGATAAAAAAGTCATAAATAAGCGCGTTACAGCCAATCTACGAGTGATAAAAAAAAAGGCGTGAGTAAGATATCTCAAGAACGACTTTGCCGATTGCTTTCAAATTTTCGTAAGTTATTCAAGATATAACACTAGTGGGATTGAACGATCGTTTTTTTTATGGTCAAAAGAGGAGCGCTTTTTTTAGCGAAAAATAGACTTTTGACTTCAAAAGTCCGCCATTTCGTGAAAAATCAATATTTTTACATCTAGTTTCGTTCAATCCCAGGCAAAAACTGTCCATTAACGAATGCCGTTGGATTTTTTGATTTCAGATAATCCAGACTTGAGCAACTTTACTCACCGCAAAACGCCTTTTTTTTAATTACTTGTAGATTGGCTGTAACGCGCTTATTTATGACTCTTTTATCACGAAAAAATTATCATAGCTTCTTGAAATATGTGGTAATTGAATGTTAAAACATTGGTAACAAAATAAATAAACCTGTCTCCATAAAAAAATTGCTTTTTTGTCACCCGAAAAGGTAGGGACCCCCTTAAATTCGCCTGTGGAGATACTATATCTGAGCATTGGTGTATTTCTCTCAAGAATTGGTTTACAGTCTGCAATTTAAATAAAATAACTTTCAAATCCAAAAAGCGCTAACTTACATTTTTTAAATTGAATAACTACTATACTCTTTTGTCATTATTGTTTATTCTTATCGAAATTAGATAAATTATGTTATTTATCTTCACCCGTAAATTCCTTTACATCCCAACTGTGAAATTTACTAATTCCTCTGTTAAGAAACTTTTGAAAAGGCGAGATGGAACCCTTTGGAACAAAATATAGTTATTTTTAATAAACGTTTGATTTCTTCGACTTGGTTTTATCGAAGTATAGTTTTTCTTTAGAATAAATCAGTCTGTACAACTCGTAGCATTTAAATTTCAGTCTTTCACGGAACGTAGGTATAACTCAGTCATTGAAAAGTTCATCGAGTAAATATTACATAGCAAACTACAAGAATTGCGAATTATAAAGTTAATGGATATTCAACTTCGCTTTATAGATCATTTAATAAACTAGTTGAATTAACTCGTCAGTAACTTATTGGTATCAAGTTTCAATTTCCCATATGAAATATTTATTCTTATTTATCTACTTCTTTTTTATATATACTTATCATTATACTTTTTCATTACACTTTTTATTTATAATTAGGGACGCTGCGCCCCTGAATTCAATTGAATTAACTCTTTTCATTTTTTTTCTTGTGAAACGAAATATGTCTTTTAAATTGTCAATTTAAATTGACAATGATAATTTGGCGACATTTTATTTTGACTCTGTGAAAATCGAGAAAAGCACTATGAGGAATCTAGAGACACATACTGATCGCAATGAAGCTATGTATTACGAAATCTCCATTAGGGTGATATCCGTGCTATGAATGTGTTGTCGCATCTCAAATGTGGCACAAGGATTCCTCACTGCTAAAATATACCCCGTCCTTTCTTTTCTTTTAATGGAATGCACTGTATATGAGATACTTTGATAGTGATGTATACCAGCATTTATACTTATGAAGAAATCTTCCGTGAGTTGCGCATATCAGTTTGCCACCTGCGGACATGGAACGTCTCTTGAAAGTATTGTATAGATAGTTTAAATCTTTAATGGATCGAGAGTACCTCAACATAATGGCAAAAGCCAATCCATGTATGAAAATTTATGCAGATTTAGAACTTGTTTCATCATCTTCAATTATTTAAGCTTTCAGTTATTACGTCTTTAGATTTCCATTAAAAAAGAAAATCTTATTAAAATAAGAATTAGTTATTTAATTATAATATATTCTCTAAATATTGTAAACTAGAAATTCTAATTAATATTTTAATAAGAAGTAGACCGCGCAGACTCTAAACTTTTCAATCTAGATGTTAACAAGAATAAAACTCAACATTTTTCTTTTGGTAATTTCTTTATGCTAACTAATGATATTCAAGAGAAGATGAAATGACGAAATAATTTGAATGGAAGTTCGAAAATTCTTTTGTTAACCATATAATGAGAATAATTTAACGGAAAAGAAAGATGTCTTCGGAGTTCACACATTTTCTTCAAGCGCATTCGAAATAATGGAAACATCTTAACGTAATGATTAAGAAACATCCTTACGGCAACATTACTACTCATTAAACATGAACAGCCCGCGTAAAATGGTTTAAAACTTAAAGGAAATAAAAAGAATAGAGACAAGTAGAGTAATAAGTAACAAATTCACTCTTGAACCGAAAGGTAATAGAAAATATTAAAGAAATATTAAGAGAACATGCTTTTTTATTTGAATTTATCACCCCTTTTTTTGAAATTTGGTAAAGATACGTTATTTTAAGATTGGAGATACAGTCATACCGTTCAGGTTTTCTGCGAATGTATTTTAAGAAACGTGTAAATATTCGCGAAAATTTTACGCTCAAAATGTAAGTTTCATAAGCAAGAACATATGAAAATACGTAAGATACATCCTCAAGTATGCTGGGTCGACACTCAAAGATCTTACGCACGGATTAACCGAGAGAGAAAGTAAAATTACAGGATCCACGATTAAAACATCAGAAGTTGAAGAAGATGCTAAATAAAGAAGCACAAAGAAAAATGTTAAATAGAATTTTTTTTTGTAAATGTTAATCCATTCATTAAGTTTCATTTGTTTCTGATAAATTTTCTATTTGCTACAATAAAGGGCATGTGGAAATTACCATTAGAGAAAATTTAGTTTCGCCATCTTTATGCTCGCAATAATAAATATTTTTGCTAAAACTAGGCCATTTACCTCATACCTTTAAGTACCACATGCCCTTAAATAAAATATTAATAGTCGATAATAAATATCTACTTTTACCGACAGCATTTTTTCCCATAAGTTCTTCGTGCTGTCTGCGATGCTAAATCTTTTTATCACATACACGTCTTTTAATTACGTGCTATTCATGGGAAAGTGAGATGTGATATATATCAAATATACCTTTATTACTCTTCATAAGATAGTTATTAAATTAGCCAAAATTCGTTATATTTTGTAATACAGATTACATTCTTATTTCCACATTTGAAGCTATAAAATTTTCGAGTGCAATCAAAATGCATTGGTGTAAAATTCGGGCTATTAGGATAACCGAAAAATATGATTTGGAATAAGTGAGGATTTTGTTCCACATATGATAAACTCTTATAACCTTCCAGCAGAGAAATGTGAGATTTTCCGCAAAACAGAATGTCTTGTTAGCTACGTAACACTTTTCGTTGGTATCATAAAACTGAATCTATTTATTATTTTAGCCTCTGAAAGTCAAGCCAGAAAGTTTCCCATGCTTTGCGATCCGATTCTCACATACGTTGCCATATTTTTCTATAATTGCGATCTCAAAACACAAAGGAAGACTTAAATTCCTGCGGGCATCTGAAGATTTTCTTATCGGGTTCCTTCATCAGAATTCGAACATGTATTCATTAAAAGCCTTTTTATTCATTTTTATAAATAAAAGGGAAGAATTTAGATTTTCAAGATAAATGATCAAACGAAATTGGTGTTCTTCCCCATATATTAACTGCTAAAATAATATGAAGATTATTATTATTAAATTAATTAATAACAATGTATTGCGACACGTCACAAAATTAATTAATTTTCACTTCATATTTTCTCGTAATGCGTCACTAGTAAAATTCAGTTCAAAAAATCTCCAAGGACACTGTGCGGTGTGAAATTTAACTTGATGCCCTATTAAGAATTATATACTCAATTGACTGATGAGGAATCTCCTGGAAAGAATCCGGCCCCGATCTAATGCAGATATCGACATAAAACGGTTCCCCAAATAGCGATAGAAGGGTTGAGCAATTGGCAGAGCGACTTGATCAGCCGGCTAAACATTGATTGCATAAGATTTTCGCAAGGCTCATCCGCATTCGGATATTAGAGCAATGGCAGCGAGTCCCAGAGCTAGATGTGCTGGATGCCACGAAGAACACGATACGAACCACGTACGTGTGTGTATAAAGTCTCTTTTGCTCCGAGAGAATGGCAAAATTGCACCATTTCTCGCTAATGAGCGCAGCAGCAAGAATTTCCGTTGATTTCTTAGTGCTAACTTTCGCGCGGAATGCGCGGACGATTTGAGAATAACGTCACCGAAAAAAAGGAAACAGTTATGTATTTTCCATTGAGGAGTAATAGATGTTTAATTGTAGACTGAGAATCCAGAGAAAAAATATCACTGTTTCATTGCATTTTGGATAATTTTGTGCTCACTGGGTACCCCGCACGGAGAGAAAGCTATGGTTGGGCCAACCATAAAAATGGAAAAATATGGGGCAACCATATCTATAGTTGCTGCAA
>JAUESH010000042.1:862061-874279 GCA_032275165.1 Synergus magnus
AAGTTCTATTCGTATTAAAAAAAAACTCGGTTATTTGTACCGAATTTTCGGTACAAATAGTCGACCCCTTTCCATCCTCAATATTTGTACCGAAAAAATTAAGAGAATTTGTATTGAAATAAAAATATTCTCTACAATACATATCTCCCAATTTTTAAAAAATCCAATTATCGGTTTCAGAAGTATCGATAATTTTAAAAAATCCTTCTTATAAATTAAACAGAGCATAACTCCTTTAATTTTGAAAATTTTGTTGAGCACAAATTTCTCTTCTAAAGAATTATCATTTCAGCAAGTTTCTTTAAAATCAGAAGACCATTTGCAAATCCTGATATTTTTACGTGTACTAGTCCATTAATCTTTGTAACTAAACGAAAACTTTTAGACTGATCATTTTTATTCAGTGCAATTATGGACCTAACAAAAACTCTAGTGGCTGGATTAATTTTGCGAGAGAAAAAAAAGGTGTTATGTATTAAAGGCAACTTAAACAATTTAATATGTAATAAATTGATTCAAGGGCCGTTCTTAAATTCTGATTTTTTAAACTGATTCATCTTTTTATTTATTTCTATATAAAGAATCGACTTAGATTTCTTTTAAGGTAAATTGTGAACGAAATATTCTTTGCGAACAATAATTTTGGTTGGACAATGGGCAATAATGAAGAAAATATTGTAAGCCATACTTTTCTTATAAATCTTCTTTTCTGTAATTTTGGTATCCAAAAGCCGACTTTAATATGCAGTTTTCATATTCTTAGCTATTCAATTCTCGGTCTAAACAACAAGAAGTGCTACTAACTTCCTGATTTAGATGCAAATCACTCTTAAATCGAATATAATCAAAATTTGAATGCGAGAAGTGATCACGACTTAGACCTTTTCTTTCTCTTCTGTGTGCAAAACAGTGAAATCTTGGCTAATAAAAAATGCACGAGTCTGTAGTTACACATGACATTTTCTGCGGTAAAATGAAAGATAATGAAAAGGCGCATCGCATGCCACCCTAAATTGCATGCATTTAATAGTTTCATAGTTAATAGAAAATACCCTTATTTATTTTTCTGTATTAACATTTTGCTTGAGAAAGGTCATCCATCTACGATATAAGAAATTTTAATTAAACGGAGTGTACTTAAGTTCTGAAGACAGGTTACTGCTAATTCCACTGCATTTCCGTATGCAAAGATAATTCCTTTACTCTATAGGGTCATGAAGAAAGTAACTTTCAGGTCTTTCTCAATAAAATAATGTAAAAGATATTATACTACATATATCATAAAAATTCCATTTATAAATAGTTACGTAAAAAGTAGGCAATCAGTTTAAAAAAATGCTTTTCTTATGTTGTAACTTTAACCTCCAGATAGAGGTTTGAAAAAAATATTTAGCAAATCAGACTTGAAAGCACTGAAAGTAAATGATTTATCATTTCTCCTTGAATACACTAATTAAGCAATTGCATTCCTCAAGATGATTCTAAAGCAAAAACATGAATAGATATATAATAATAAAGTACATTTCTCCTTTCGAATGACGCAATATTATGAGAATCCAGAATGAGGGACTCTAATTGATTAATATTGCAAAGATATTTATCACTATTTTAATTAAGAAGCATGCAAAAATAGAATCCTTTAACATTAAATTTCTTAAAATACTCTAACACTTTCTAGTCAATTTCGTACAATTTTAAATTCAAGATTCCTAATGTCTTATGTAAATTAACATTAACCTTTTTCTTCAAATACCATTTAGTATTTGAAATTAAAATACTTTAAAAGGAAAAAATTATATCGCTTACATACAATAATGACTCAATAATTGAAATTTTGAAATCTTGAATGTAAGCAAAACCCTTATAACATTTTGTTATTTTTATCGATACTTGAGTAGCTGACAACTTTCATTTCGCTTTGACAAATAATATTGATCTCTTATTTCTCACGCATGATTTTCTGGTTTCTTGACCACATAAATATAGAGATTAAACGCCGAGGCGATTAATAGGCTTTGGATTGGATATACGTGCGGTCATGATTGCGTGAACATCTCACTTATACATATTATGCAGATTCTCATTAGAAAGGAATACATCTTCACATCCGGAGAGCCTGGCGATCATCAATATCATCATGAACCGTGAAAATTCATCAAATCCTTTTAAGTGACGCGAGTCACACTATAATTTTCGATTAACGATCACAGACGTGTTAAAAGCATTAATTAAACGTAAATTATGCCCACAAGAGCGAGAAGGAAGATTAATTAATAAGAAACAACAAGTACTTTTATGATTATGTGTGATTATTATTTGTTTCAAGAATAAACGCGATGTATGATCAGATCTCCTCACTTTCTCTCCTTATCTATATTATTTTAAAATTTGATACAGCTGGAGTTCTATGGAGTTGCGTTCTCTCTCTCCAACGGCCCCCACCGAGATATTCACAACAGTATATGCCGGACACCTCCTTCACCTGTCGCAATAAAATTGTAGGCAGCTATTACGCCGACCCAGAGACCGACTGTCAACTTTTCCACGTTTGCGTATCCGTTGCTGGAAGCGTCCAAGATTATCGGTAAGTTCTATTGAATCACCTTATATGCATAAAGAAAGTCATCGCTTTCAGAAAATCGATTCCAAGAAAACGTTTCCGTATTCTTGCAATAACAATCGTCTCAGATTGCCTCTGGTTAATACAGTCCCAGAATCGATAAATTTTTCGAATCCTCATCCCTCATTCCGAAAAAAGGATTGCAAACAATTTGAGCGAATTCAATAAAATTCAAAATAATTGGAAACAATTAAGCATAATTCAACCAAATTCAATAGAAAATCCCTGACTTATTCATGATTGCCAGGTTTTCAAAATAATATAATCATTGATAAAATTGATTTCAGATTCCTGTGTCCGAATGACACAGCCTTCGATCAGGAGAGTCAAACCTGTGCTGACTGGTACGATGTGGATTGCGAGGCAGCAACACTCTACTACGCGAGCGACAACTTCGACCTATACAGAATAGGTTCAGGTCTAGAATCTGTTCACTTCGACTCTCTCCGCAGTGATGCTGAACCTCAGGACCATCTTCAGCGCAGTGAAACTAGCGACGCTGTTCGATCTTCCGCAAACGCCCTCAATCGAGTAGCCTCAACGAGTTTCAAGGACACCAGCAACAAGGACATCCTTCGTGGAAGTAGCAGCAGCAACTACTTCAACAACAGGAACAACGCCAAGGACGATGACTACGAAAGCGAAAAGACCTACGATAAAACGACTCAGGAACCGAGGAAGAAGTCTGGAGTCCGAAAAATCAGCAGGAAACAGCAGTATAATGGAAACAATGAAAACAGTTACACACCTACAACGACAGCCGCACCTCAAACAAGCATCAACTATAATTCGAATGCGAACTACTACAGTGACAAAACTTATAATCACAACCAAAGAAACTTCAATACCCCAACTACACATCGTCCATCTACTGTTCAGGAGACTGTGAAGAACACTCAGAAGTTTAATCCAACAACAGCTCGTCCAACTTCGACTTTTAGTTATTCTACTTATACGACGACGACCTACAGACCGATCACCAACTATCCAGAAGGTTTTACCGGATTTCCAATCATACCTAGCTCAACTGCTAAGACCACAACTACAAACAGCAATACCAACAGTAATACTAACAGCAATTATAATACTGGTTTTGGTAGCAGCAGCTTCGGTCAGTCCAGTGAAACAACACCAAGATCTTCCACTTTTAACAGCAACAAGAACTTCTTCAACCCATCTACCTTCACTGGAACATTCTCTCAATCCACAACTCCTCAACCAAGCACGAATTACCAGTCAAGCGACTTCAGCAACTTCCGGAACTACAACAATATTCAACGGACCAGCAGCACTGGATTTCCGTCATCAACAAACGCCCCAACCTTCTTTGATAGTTTCAGTAGCAATACCAACAATGGCCAGTACAACTACAGATCAAATTCTCCCTCAACTACAAGACAAGACTTCACTCAGACGACTAAGTTCTCGAACAACTACTCTGGAAATAATTATGCGCCTACGACTTACAGTCCAATTACAAAAAAGAATGATGGTGTCAGAGGTGGAGATCGTTTTAACGCACAGGCAACAGGAAATGATGACGGTCAGTATAGAAAGAGTGAGAGATTTAATTCACAAAGGGATAATGGACAATATCATGAAAAGTCAAGCCAGAGCAAACCTACTCAGTACTATGACTCCACGAAGACACCCAAGAAGGTCACACAGTATAATAGCTATGATGCTGGAAATACTGGCAAGTACTATGAAACAAGCACTGCTAATTACGATTTTGGGAGGTCTGCTGGCATTGGATTCAGTCCATCAAGCATCAATCATTTAGCTGAGACAGCTAGAACTACAACTCCTGTTCCAAGGTAAAATTTATTATTTTATTGTATTCTTTGGGTGTACTTCCGAAAAGGTCAAACCTTCGATTTCCTTGAAACTGTCTATAGCTACGTATTTTGATGCACACAAAAGTTGTAGATCTTATCGAAATACACATTTTTTGTTTCAAGCATTTTTTTTTTACGAGTGATAGTTTCCGAGAAAATCAGTGATACATCGATTTTCATCAATTTCCCTTTACCGTGATTTCCCTTTACCATTTCCTTTTACCATTTCCCTTTACCATGACTTCCCTTTACCATTTCCCTTTACCATTGCCCTTTACTATGACTTCCCTTAACCACTTCCCTTAACCATTTCCCTTTACCATTTCCTTTTACCATTTCCCTTTACCATTTCTCTTTATCATGATTTCCCTTTACCATTACACTTTACCATGATTTTCGTTTAGAATGATTTCTCCTTACAATGTGAAGAGTCATGGTTAATGGAAAAAACCATTAGTTTTATGGCTTTTTCATGGTTTCACCATGAAAATCAAATTTCCGCCAATTTTCACTATCATATTCGTAATCAGCGCATCAAAATACATAGCTATAGGCAGTTTCAAGGAAATTGGAGGCTTGACATTTTCGGAAGTATATCCTATTCTTTTTTTTTCACAATAATATATTTGTGTACCTAAAAACTTTTTTTATAGGAGAACTGCAGCACCTACTACATATAACCCAAACAGCTATAATGCCAACACTCAGAGACCCGCTCAATCCCAAACGACTTCCCGAGGAACAACCTATGTCAGCAATTCTGCGAGGCCATTTTCAACAACCACAAGATTCGCAGAAAGCACAACCGTGAAGCCCATTAAATCAGGAAAAAAGAACGACTATGATTATGCTTACTACGACAATGCCGGAGCTTTGGAATATGATGGTCTCGAACTTGAACACGTAACCGGAAATAAGGAATCTTCAAAAATCTCAAGAACTTGAGAACCTCTTTGAAAATTACACTCATCTCGCGTTATAACGCCGGCCTCGGGGGTAGACGGCGTTATAGTGAGCGCAATTAAAATCCAGTTTGAATCGGATTTAAAGCGACGAGCGAGCGTGAACAACCGAGAAAACGGCGTTATCATGAGCGGCGTTATAACGCGAGATGAGTGTATCAACATCAGCAAAACATCAATAAATAATACTCAAAATTTGATTTTGCCCCAACCATAATCAAGAAAGAGATGATTCGAAATATATTTTATCAATAATCAAACGATTATTTATCTAAGAATAGAAAACTGTTAATTTAACAAATCTCATGTTTGGGACAAATTTAAATATTGAATGAGCTGTCGCCAGTTCTTCAAAAACAAGGCATAATATTCGATATAGTACAAATTATGTGATTATCGTTTTTTCACATGAAGTGTCTCAAATCTTACTAGTTTCTAAAGAACTTGGGCGATGCATCTTTAATTTAATGAGAGGCCAGTGAGCCATGGAATATGCTTTTTCTCAACATGAGAAATATTAAGTATTCTCATTTTGTTACAAAAAATGACGAATTATCCATTTCAATATGGAAATAGATATTCTATTTTAAGTAGAGTTAAATCAAAACTATATTTCATGAAAATGATTCTCCTCTGGTCTTAAATATACTAAATTTTAAATTAAAATGAATAATTTTTATAAATTGAGAATACTTAATCAGAATTTTGTAATGAGAACTAATTTCTGTGGATAGCGGAATCGCAAAAATTTTATTCCGTTTCATTTAAATGCTTATGATACGTTCGTTGACTCTTTTATATGCTGTGTTAGCTTTTTCAATTTTACCCAGGCCTAATTACTTGAGCTTTGTGGCCTAAATATTCTCGTCAGTATTTTAACACGAAGCGCGAAGTGTCTTTTTTGATACACCTTTATTATATTTACATTGGCGTTTACGTGAAATTCTGTTCTTTGTTATCAAGTGAAATGTTTTTGTATGTGTATATATTATAGGAACTGAAAGACCCCAGTACGAATATACGATTGAAATTTAATATTACGCATTACGCGTTATTATACTATCTATATTTTTTATGAACTGAGTGTATATATTATAATTATTTTAATTCTTCAAAATGCATTAAATGCAGAGAAACCTATAATTAGTGTATTTTTTACCATCCCTTAAGCCAATTTTTTTAGCTGTTTATATCTACAGATAGATCGAAATATATTTTTTGGATTCATAAAATATAAGACCCAAAATAAGGCCCAAATAGACGTGCCGTGATTTTTCACTTAGGAAATAATTTTAATAATTAATTATTTTTTTAAGTGGAAAAGGAATGGCACGGTCAGACATGAAGTAGAATTAACGTGCTGTAGAGTAGTGATATTTTTAAAAATCTTATTGAGAAAGGTTTGATTGAATCATTTTTCAATAAAACCTAAATATAGGACCTAAAAATATTATCCAACAATTAAACACATTTTTTTTTGTTCTAATTCGAATTTGTTTTTAAAGAATAAAAATCGAAAAATCCGGAGGAGAGGTTGCAGAATAAATAAGTAGGCAAAATTCCTGTAATTGATTGACAAATTTCTTTTATATAAAGCTTATTATAATACATATAAATATAAAGATTATATGCAATGTTCTGGTACCCCTAGATTTTTAAATTTCTTTTTAAAAAACTTATATCAGCTCCACAGATGGTATTAGATTCAGGAATAAATGACCTGACTTTTAAAATTTTAAACTTTAAAATTAAAAATTTTTTAATTTGTAAACGGAAATTTTCGCAAATATTAGCGAATGCAGATTTTAATAAACATTATTTAAATTAATACCGAGAATTACTTATAAATTTAGGATAAATTATACATCCTTTTAAAACAATTTTTTTGTTTAATCCCTCTATTAAAGTAATATCACATATTTTCAAATTTTTAAAATTAGCCAATTTAAAAGTATATAAAATATTAAATAAGTAATCGTAAGAAATATAGACATGTAGATATTGTGCATAGCTTTTAACTTATTTACTTAAATTACAAAAATCTTTTAAATATACTTCTTTTTGCTTTTCAAACCTTACAATGCGGAAAAAGTACTTTTTAATGATTATTAATACTATACGAATGATAAAGAAAAATATGTTAAATATTTTCTTTTTAGGTGTCAATCGAAAATTGACAATTTCTTTTGAAGTGTGTAAATTTTTAAAATACGTTGCAATTGTAGTCACTCGAAAATATATTTTCTAGTCAAATTCATATAAAATTGTCATTTGATGAGAGTATTTTTAGACTTAAATACTTTATACAGAAAAAGATTCCTAGAATATCCCTCCATCGAGAAAATTTGACTTACAAGATTTATGTAAAATGTCTTGATATGTATGTACATCAAAGCAAAACCAAATCCGCTGCCAAGAAGTTTGGGTTCATTCTATGGTGTATTTCAATTGTGATCATTTCATGAACACTGAGCTTCCTCATAGAGAATCATTATTAAATTTGCGCATAGAAGTTTTTTAAATACATCAATCAATTTGTCTCATCAATGTGAACAAATTATATTACAATATTATTGTATCACTAAAATTAAAAAAATATTTTACAAATTATATATAATAAATACCACCCTTTGTTTAAAAAAATTTGGTTTATAGAGTCATCAATATCATCAAAATTGGAAAAAAAAATTCACATCTCAAACGATTTTTGAGAAAATTTCAAAATTAAAAAAAAATGTTTCTCCGTATCTGATCCGTCTGTAAACTTTATTAATGATGGGTATTATTTGGAACTATAATCCCACCAAATTTCTTGGCCCTAGCTCAAATGATTTTTGAGTTATTACGCAAAAAATAATGATACACACACACGAACATTTTTTTTAAAAAACCTCATTTTTGAACTCCTGAGGTAGAATTATGTCGAGAAATGTTGAAAAATTGAAATCGAAAATTTTCATCGATGCAAAGCTTCCTCTTTGAGGAAGCAAAAATGGTTAAATTTATCATTTAACATAGCCAAGATGCACTCTGAATCCCTTTTTCTGGAATTTAGTATATAATTATATAAAGTTCATGTGTCATAAAGCACACGTGTATTTTATTTATCAACGGCAAAACACAATTATATTTTATATTTATTATATATATCCTGAAGAAAAGCAATGATCCATACCCGAGCTTTAACTCATAGGTCATAAGACATTGTTTTCCTCTTTTATCTAAATCTAATTATGTGCGCATGATTACTCTGATTAAATATAAATACGCTTGAGAAAATTGTATATACAATGTCGCATGAAAAGAGCTGCAAGGAGTTTCCTGTTTGGGTTTATATTTGCAGATATAAACGCAAAACACATACTTAATGTATTTCGAAAAGTGGTACATTGAATACATGTATGTTTCGTAGAAAAATTTCAAATAGAGTATAAGATTGTTTGCGCGACTAAAATCACTGACTAGGTATTGTCCTTTTACGTAATTCCTGTTGTACTAGATGATATGTTATTTTTTACAAAGTTTTGTGCTTTTCTTGCATTAAATTGAGATCTGTTCTGTTTTTTGGATCCAAAAAAGAAAATCGCAGTGCCAATTGTTATATATTTTTTAGAAAGATGTATATATAATAGGTACACAAACTTTTCTCTAGAATAAAGGTTCATTACATTCCTTATGATATTTTGTATAAGTTTAAAAAATTTTGATTTCATTATCCGAAATTTGTAAAAATACTTTATTATTATTTTAAATACTAAGAAAATTGCACAATAAGGTTTAAAAAGGATGTAAAATAATTTAAATTTAACATAAGAGAATAGTTTTGCATCTAATACATTCGGCACAGATAATGAGGATCTAAATATAAAATACCTCAGTTTTGTAAAGTGAATATTAGAAAATTCAATTTTCTTAAGTAATTTAGACTTCATATGATTCAAAGATCTGACAACTAGAATCTATACATCTGAATTTTTCAGTTTTTTTTTTTAATTTTGGAAACTCCTTTGACGTATAGTATAAAAGGTTTTTGGGCAGAGAAATTGTAAAAAATTGTATGTATATCACAGTCACAAAATCTGCTCAGAGCTATCTCTTTAGTGTCGACAAGAAAAAAATCAAGTACATATCTACTTTGCGACTCTTGTTTTCCTGTGTCTCTTTTTTGTCACTGATTTCACGGTTTATCGCTTGTTGCGGCTCTTCATGGTGAAGCGCCTCCAGAAATTGCCACTCTTTTTTGTGGGAGTCGCTGTCGCTGAATCGCAATTGTAACTAGATTCCTCGTCTGTATCCTGAGCATGTTGGGCCTCCCTCATCGGTGAACTGGGCCCTAAATCTCTCTCGTCAACAACCCCATTCGTCTCCAGTCCTGGAAATTAGAAATGCAAGAATCAGAATTTTTATTCGTTTTAATATTTTTATTAAGGGACTTTGTTGATCAGGGAAAGGAAAAAGTCCGGTATTAAAAAAAAAAGTTGAAATCTCTAGGAACCTCTTGAAATCTCTGGAACTTGTTTGAAATTTTTTGAAATCGAAAGAACAATGTTTGCTGTTGAATTATTGATAACATGTTTTTCACAAAGAAATACCTTCTATTACAATTATTCTCAATGAGTTGCAACTTGTGTAAGTCTTTCTCTGTACCAGACCCTAAAGGCAAACCATTCACTTATTTATGTTTTTTTTTTTTTACTTATAATAAAAGACAGCTGCAAACTACTACGGGAGTGTTCATTACAGAGTTGTGAATGCAAATTGAGTTCAATTAATGAACGCAACATTCGCCGTAGAGGTAATCACTTGCTAGGCTACTTTACTGGGTGGCAGAAATGAGGCATTTAACAAATTAGCTTTCTCACAAAGAAAGTTTAAATCTTCAAGGAAAATAATATTTTACTTATATGCGTTTATAGGTCACTTCGAGTCTTTATTTTCGATTTTAATATCCTAGATTAACATATAGGAATGACCTGAGACAAAAGGTATGAGCCAGTCGACTTTAGAATAATAATTTGTAAGGGTACAACCGACTGTAAACCTTTAAATCAACAGGAAATCTAAATTTTCAACTCAAAGGAAACGTACCGCCACCAGATCGTAACATGTCAAGAAAGGTGCTCTCAGCGTTTCCTCGCGTGCGTCCTTGTTTTTGCGAGGGTGTGCCAAAGCTGAGACTTTGAATATTTATTTCTGCTTTAAGCTGTTCTGGTGGAATGTCGTCCACTCGAAACTCGTTCGGATCCTCCACGAACGCCTGCTGAAGATCCCGCATGATCTTCTTGCGAATAGTCTTCTTCATAGATAAATGTCGCTCTAAGTGCTTCACATCTGTTTCTGTCAGAGTTTTACTATTGTCCCGTCGTTTTGATTTCTTCTTTTTATTATTTTTCGGGCTCTTATCCTCCCCAGAAGTCGACCCCACGGAAACCGCATTATCTTTTTCCTCCCCTTGACCACTATCCCATTTACTGCCGAATCCGAAAATATCTCTCAGATGTGGAATGTTTCGTTCCGTTAACTGTGGTCTCGCCATCTTTCTAGATGTCCTTTGATGATCTTTATCCAGAGAAGAAGTAATCGCTCTTCAGAAAATCAGCTTCCGGATTTTTCCCCTTTGAGTGTTTTACGCCTTGGAAGTAAAGTTCAAATGATTCCTGAAACAAAAATAAAAAAGTAAGGGTAATGTTTTAAGCGGATATCATTGAAATACCACAATTTTTATATGAATAGTGCATTTATATCAGCATAAATTATCTGGAAACTAAGAACACATTTTCTAGATTGAATCTCGAATCTAAGAGACCTACAAGAATAAAAGAAGCTTCACAAAAAGTAAAAACTGAGGCATTTACTGCAAAGCAAGGTAAAAAATGGGAGCATCCTGATGAGCGAAGTCTGCAGTGCGATTCCTGGTATCTTGAAAAAGAATAACACGCACGGACTTCCATTTCCTTACATGGCAGACAGTACGGTACAGTGAGTCAATTAAGTAACATCCACTGTCTCACGCCGTTCTTTCACGACTAAAATCATTTCCTATTATACGTCTAAAGGTCCTTACGCTCCATGTCCGTGTCATTGTCAGATTATTCCTGACACTATCTGTAATTCTATACTTTGCCGAGTGTATACTTATCACACTGAAAAAATGAATTCTAATCTTTCTCAGGTAATGCTAAATTAACTCCACTTCTCTCTAGAATTTTCCATCAAACCCAGGAAAGCAGCAGTCAATGCTTTTAGGCCACATATGTAAAGTTATATATGGGGCATTACATGCCAAATCGACCACTTTTGACCCCGACCCCTTTCGATTTGGATGAAACTTTTTTATCTTTTTCTACCCTATCGAAAACATTTTTCAGAATTTTTTCGAATTTTTTTTACCTAACCCAAAAAAAGTTATGGGTTTTTCAAAAAAATGGCTTTTTTCTTTTTGAAATAGCCGTAACTTTTTCAAAAATTGACTTATCGGGACGTTTTTTTTTCAAAATTTTTGTTTTTACATGCACTTTTCAGAAAAAAAATTATAAAAATTATACAGATCCATCTTCAACGTTTTTTTTTTAAATTTTCGGACAAAAACGGAAATTTCGAGATGATTGTCATTTTTAATTTTTTTTTCTTTTTTTTCATAAAAAACTTTGACATTTTCCGTAAATTCTCTGAAATTTTAAGAGTGGGATTATTTTTTTTTCCTATTTTTCTTTCTCAATTGAAAAAAAAAATTTTTAACAGCTTATTTTTCATAACACTACTCTGAAAATTTTTTAGAATGTACAGAGAACCTTAAAA
>JAUESH010000042.1:880414-899233 GCA_032275165.1 Synergus magnus
GGTCAAATTTACCCAGTCATGTCTCGCTTTCGAATTTTATAAGAATCACCTTATAACTTAAAAGCTATGTAATATTCAGTCGAGTGTCTTATTTAAAAATTTTCAAACCCAGAAGATTAAAAGGACTTCAAAAACCTGATAAGATTTTTCTAAAGTTGCATCGAATTTTTCCAGAACATTGTTATCAATAGAAAAGATTGCAACAATATTAGTTGCATTTCTCATATTTTTTAGACATGCATTAAAAAAGAGGTCTAAAAAGTGAGTCCACACTCTTAGAAAAATCATATACGAAAAATGCAAATTCTTCTAACAGTGGAACATCCCTTATGAAAAAAAAATACTCGACATAAAGTATAAAATCGTTCCACATTTCATACCCACTATCAATAAATATTATGTACCGTTAGTTTATCTACTTAATTCCTCTCTTTATTGATTTTATGTATGTATAAACACTTTGAAAAAGCGGCTGTACGCATCGATGCGCATACACTTGTGGATGTCACTTTGTATGACTGCGCACCTTACAGATGACGTTAGCTGCAAGCTGTGAAGTCATGCTCTCCCAATATTTGACTTCTTACTGATTAACAACAATTGTCTCATCTCTATCCGAACATGCAAATTTACAAATTTTTGAGTGTTGCGCACCAGCCAACCGAATTAATAGGTTGCATGTAACCGAAAGTGGTACGTAACATGCAACCAACTGTAACGTTTATGCAACTCCAGAGTGGTCACGGACCTTTTGGAAGTAGGGATCCTAGGAACACGTAGGAACAAGCGTGACGGAGAAATTCATATGTTCTTTTTGTTTCACATTAGTTTTATGTATATTGTGTTTCGTCACTCTTATTATAGTTTCCCAATTGAAATTTCTGCCATCAAACTATATGTTCTATAAGAATAAGTTGTCTTTTCAACTGTGTATTTCTTAAATCAAGTTCACCTGGAAGTATAATCTTTAGCCGGTTTCAAGTTTTAACCTCGGTTTTATCTCTTTTTGTTACTAAAACCACTTTTTTTCTATCTATATGTTACCAGTCAGGTAACAATTGTTGCCTTGGCTCGGACTTGTGCATTTAAATTATTTCATCAATAGCGCTTACCTATGCCGAAGAGCAATCTGATGATGCAAGCGAGAATCTCCTATTTCCTGGTAAAGGTGAAAAACCAGCACTGTGGCTTCTTCAGGTTCTTCCTTTCTCCTCATAATGTACGAAGCCACCTTAAATTCGAAACCACTCTTCTATTGTTTCAGCAGTTCTTCTTTTTTGTGTGTTTCTGATTACGTATTGTTAGTTGTTATTTATCAGTAAATAATATTATAACAGTATATTAGCTACGGCACGAATCAACTATAACTTGAAACCCGGTACCGTTAGGAGTTCGTTCAGAACTGAACATGGACCGACCGTACGTCAATGAAAGTCGTCGGGTTTCTGCCCCACGCGGTATTTATGCGCAGTACCTTTGCGCAAATAAATACAGGTATACTGATAATACTGATAATATATTTTAAAAGTATTTTGAACTCATATCTATGGAGTATGCCAAAAAAAAAGAAAATTTGTCTGGAGCAAAATCTGCAAAATTTGACAACAGGGGATCGATTATGTAAGTTTTCGTCTAAAAGGGCATTTAGCCCTACATTTGTGAACCGAGAATAATAGATAACAAATTTAGTTTATTCAAATATTGAAGTTTTTGTTCATTTATCAGCAAACCATTTAGGCGAAGTTCGAAAAAGGGATGAGAAAAAGGGATTGGAAAAGGAAGTCTGGAAGTTGGGAAAGTCGTTGGGAAGAATGATTTGGAATAGGGATAATTTTTTTTACTATTCTTATACTTAAAATGACTTGGCTGAAATTTTCAAGGTCGTTCTCAAAATCAGCATATCAAAATACGTTTATGTTCGAAGTGCTTCACGCAATATACGGATGAAAAAACCAGTCTTCCCCATCATATTGTAGATAGGAAGAAACACAAGTGTATTTTTTTTTACTTCCGGCCTTGAAAGATGATATTCTACAAAGAGAAACTTTTAAATATTAATTCTGTTATTTTAAAGTATAATAAAGTTTTAGGACATTTCCACGAGTTTTATTGATGTTATTTTATAACAAACGCATGATTTAATCAGAAATTTTCCATCTGATTTTATTTTCTCATTTTAATTGACATTTTTTAATAAGTCTGTGCAATCGTATGAATGAGAAAATTTTAGGTTTCTTCACCCCTAAAGGTCACTCAGTTCGAAATGACATACACCCTTTAAGGGTTAAAGTTCAAAAGAAAGTTCAATGAAGGTGAATTATAGATTTTTATAGAAACTATATATTCTTTAATGAGCTTTTTTATATATAGTATGAGTAATGAGTATATGGTAACGGACCTTCTAGTCTACTAGAAAATAATATAAAACCAATAAACAGGAAAACGCCACGTGGGTTGCCACATCCGGTTCGTTATTAAAGGTGTTGGATCCAAGTTATAACATCGAAATTCGATCTCTTTGTTTTGCTCAACAAATATTATAATTATATACTTAATTCTAATATTTATTGATTAAAACGAGGAAATTGGGTCAGAACTGGAACCCAACACCCTTAAATTATAAGAAAACAATATTTATGTAACATAAAATATTTAATTATGAGAATAACATAGGAAGGAGTATTTAACAATATACATTAAAATTGATCAATCTGTATTGAAAAGAAGATTTTCCCGAAAATAGAACACGTAAATCTCTTTTGACATTATATTCTATTTAAAAACATTAATCACTGGATTATGTTTGTGCTGCCAACACAATTCTTGGAACTTAATCTTCGATTGATGTAAGTATCAGAAATTTATCAGCTTTTATCATCTGATTTTTCCAATTCATAAGCCATCTGCAAACATAAATTATTAAATATAAATCTTCAAAGGAAATGTATCTGAAATTAGGTTGATAATTTTCTCAATTTAAAAAAATTTTTAAATATTAGGTATATGTATTTTTTAATATTTCATTTGTTAAGTCTCACATTGACATTTTAAATATAAAAGAAGATGAACAAACCATTTTGACGTCTACGAGAGAGGAAGGAACGTACTCCTTGTTAATCGCGGATACAACTTTGCAGTAATCTCGATAAAGGTTAAACTGATCCTTCAGCCAACTTTGGATTTCATATAAACGTTGATGCAAGTCTACGTTGTTTTCTTTCACTTCTTCATCAATAAATCCATCTGTATAAAATAAATTAGACGGATATTTTTATAAAACTTAAATTAAAACTAGAAGAAAAGAGAAATTGTTTATTATTTCTGAAAATCAAATCACATCTAAAATATTTTTAATAATAATAACAATATTAATAGCCATAATAATATTTTTCAATATTTGATAAACTATAACTTTAATATATTTAGGATTCACTGCAATTTACCAGTTCTCTCGAATCCAGCGATATTTGGAAAGTTGAGGGGTTTGAAAAGTATCGGCTCTCTAGCCTGCCTTTTGCTTTGATAAAACCGTTGTTTTTCTTCTTCTAACATGAAAGAACTTCTACAAGAAGCACGAATATAATTTCTTTGCACCTGAAGCTTTTGTGGAATTTTACTCGGGATTTTGCGAAATTTTATAGTTCTCGCATCTTTTTCTGAATGCCTTTCGCACTCAGTTTTATTATTCGAATCATTTCTAGAAACATCCTTTTTTTGACGTAATCGAGTCGAATTCGCGTCTTCAGATAATTTTTTTGTGGCTCTTACTTTAGAAATTGATTTCCTACGCGTTTTTTCTTTAAATCCATGCACTTTTAAGTAATCCACATTGTGGGGAGAATCTGTTATCGAATGTCGAGATTCTTTGTCTTGTTGAGATTCTTTTCGATTTACTTCTGAAACCTTAAATCAAAAAGTATAAATTTCTTATTTAAATCTCAATTATATATATATTTCATATTTAATTTATACCTCCCAAATGAAATTACCTTTGACAATTTTTTTAAACTTCTTTCGGAAGATTTGCTTTTTTTCTTTTCTTTCTGAATCGCGATCGATGATACATTCTCAGAATCCTCAGAATCTTTTTCTCCCGAAATTTTGTTCATGTACAACTGAATTAATTCTGACTCATGATTTTTCTTATTCTGTTCAAAATTATTTTTGACCGGATGCTCAATAGTTTCACTATTTTCTTTTTCTTCAATCTCGGAAGAAACATGATAAATTGATTGCTCAATTTTTGAGCTTTTACTAGATCTTTTGATTTTATTACTCATTTTATTTTCCTCAACTCTAACACTTTTTTTCTCTGCAGATTGTGATGTTTTGTATTTTAGAGAATACTGAGGAAAATCATCAGAATTAGAAATTTCTAATTTTTGAGTTATTTTTATACACCTAGATAGTTCATTGCTGAGGTTTGATTCAACTTCACTTAGGGTTTTAATTTCTTTTAGCAACGTCTGCTCAACTAGTTTTTGACTCGTGTTTGAATCTTTTCTAGGTGGGGTAGAAGATTCTTTTTTTTTTAATTTTAGGGACGAGAGAGTCTCATCGGAATTTGTTTCAGTGGAGAAAGGCTCTAAGGGATTTTCTACCTCGGACTTTAACGTTGCTTCTGACTGAAATAAAATTTATTTCATGGCGTAAATTATAAATTAAACATATTATTATTACTAATAGATTCAATTAAAAAGCCTACCTCTGAATAACTAGAAACATCTTCAAAAGTATCATCAGAATATCTGTGGACGTCATTCTGAACTGGAAGGTCTGGAAGAAAATTTTTTGATGAAGATTTGTTTTCAACAGTAATTTCCAAATTGACTGGATCATGATCAGAACTCATAGCATTGTCAGAATCTTTCAAAGTTTGAATTTCCGAACCAATAGCTTCACTTATCGAAGATAAAGAAGTAGATTTATCTGATTGCAATTTATGAAGGGTCACATCAACATTAGTAATTATATTTCCTTCCCCTGCTGGTCCCATTTCTTCTTTAACAGATCTTGTATTTATTGTTATTTTAGAAGTCGAACAAGTATCAGAACTTACTGAACTTGTCGAAGACTTATCAAAAATTGTAACAACTACAGTAGAAAATTCAAGATCTTCATTTGGAGATTTTATCTTTATATTTGGTTCCATTTGGGTACCGGGCATTTTTATATGAATCTTCTGTTTTTCATTTACTCTCACATCACCAGATCCAGAAATTGGAAAATTTTTAACATTATTTGTAAAATTGTCGGAGAAACTTTCGGTACTTGTACTTGAATGTTTTTTTTCGTATTTTTTTAACTTGTATTTCTCGTCAATTTCCTTCAACCGCAGCAAAAGGGGAATGGTAGATTTCGATTTCATCATCCTTTTTGCAATTTATTGAAATATAATTAAATTTTAAGTTAATTTAATTTTTATTTTAAACTGTGAATTTTATTAGAATATGTGAAGTGTTGATGACAAGGAAAACGTGACACGTTTGACTTTTGAGAGCCGAGTTGTGGGTAAATCGGTTACCATAACAACGGCTAATACAACTTTGATACAACGTCCGAACTCGTAAAAAAACTTTCAACAATAAGGTTTTCAAAAATGTTTTTTAATTCTGTGAAAAAGAAGCACTTTAAAAAATTTTAAACTAAGGATCAAATCATGAAATTGTCATAAAATCAGAAAATTTTCTATAAAAAACTAATGTTCTTTAATCGATACCGGTAAAGTAGGAATCTATAAGTAGTACTTATATTAAAGTTATAAAAGGTATAAAAAGTTAGAAACATTTAAAAAAGTTTTTATAAACAAATAGAAATCAATAATAAATAATCAAATAAATAATACAATAATAAATAAAGTAGTACATATTATTAGGATCAACTAACATAAATCTACAATTTGTGTCAAAAAATTAATTTATATCTATACTCTTTTGTTAACTTACAATTATTCTGTTACTTTTTCGTTCTTGGAATTAATTTAAATAATTTAATTTAGTCTACTAAATTTTTTTAGTACTTCTTTCTTTTGTAGATATTGTATTATTAAATTTTTTTCATTTCCTAAAATCACCTTGAAAATCATGACTACTCATCTCTGAAAAATGTTTTTTCAATCTCGAGTTTTTTTTAAATCGCCCATTCTTTCTACGCCTTATTGTACACCTCCACGTGCATTCTCTATATAACAACCTCCCCACCTCCAGATTTCTGGAAAATATATGACGAAAATACATGTATCCTTTTCCTTTTTGACAACCTGACTTTGCATGATTTTGGCGCTCTTATTCAAAATTACAAAAAAAATGAATATCATTGTTTATAATAAATAATGATATTGACATATTAAAAATTAGATTTTCTAAAAAAGAGCACTATTTTACATTAATATTGTAAAGAATGATTTTGAAATTTTAATAATTTTAAAAAAGCGCGCCAAAATCAGCCAATGCAATGATTACATATCTGCAATATCGACAATGCAGTGAGTTGTTTACAGCAAAACGCCGTGGCGTTGAGTGCAGTGAGCGTGGTTGGCGTTGATTCGTCGATTCAATTGACCAACCAGCGCTTTCCATCTGTCTGCCTTGACGGCATACATCACTGGGACGTTCATGAGCGGTCTAGCATTATCGGCTTGTTTGTCAGAAAATCAAGACACAAAATGCGGTCCCTTTATCTATTAGCAATCATCGCAATCGGGGTGGTTACTGCCGAGGTATTCTTGGACGAAAAATTCAACGATGGTAAGTAAATTAAAAAACTATTCCCAATATTCTTTCCCTCACTACATACATATATATATATACTCATCATTCCATCATCCTTACAATCTCCGATCTTCAAACAAGAATCTCCTCGATTTTCACCACCCTTTAGAAAATATTAACCCCTCGTATCTTTATTTATCCTCTCGTTTTCATAAAAACTAAATCTACTCAAAATTATAAATCGCGAAGTGTCAAAAGTCGCCGGTAACCATTACAGAGAAAGCGTTGTGTGATTTTTGCCGGAAAGTGAAGTGTAAAGATCGGGGGGGAAAGGATTGGAGTTAGAAAGGGATCAACCAGATGATCGGGAAACCACACCCCTCCCACATTTTCAATTAATCAATTTTCTTCCGAGAAAATTCGTAATTAAATTCACTACGGGTGACGCCTTGAACCGTCATAATTTTTCTGGGCCCTCCATGACAACCGATCTCAGTTGCCACGGATATTTTTTTCTCTGCTGAATATACATTTATTCTAGTGTCGGTATGGCTTCTTATTTCCCCACATGTACGATTTTCTGCATAATTTATGTGCACGAAACAGCTCGAGGCCGATGTTTGTAACATGGAAAATAAGAAAATGTCGTCAAGCATTTCGGTGAAAATGTGGTCTCGTGGCAATTTGCTCCGCCCCTGATAATAATTGCTCTCAAAGTCGATCTGGCCTCTTGAAACTTTCTTTTATTTTTTTAACAGCAAATTAACGGTTTCATTTTCGTGAAGTAATTTCCATGTCTTTTGAAATATTTACAATGTGGCGTTAATTCCTATGACGTAGTCTATGTATTTACAAAATAAAATTTTGTTGAGATTAGATGATTCACTCTAATAAAGTTTTCATATATTTATGAAAGTCTGTATTATGTTTATAGAGCGAAAAAACTTTTAATTGTAATCATATTTGCGTAAAACGAAGAATTCGATCTAAATTAAAAATTCAATCGTTTCCTTTTACTCTACAGAGGAAAAAAATGTGATAATAATATTTGTTACGTAAAAAGGAGATTGAATGTTGAGGTTCAAGCTTAAGTCCAGACTTTTTAAACTTTAATACTTATCTGATAAAATTTGTAAAAGATTATTTCGTACCAATAAACTTTTACGACGAGTTTTACGATACATATTTCTTTTACTGAACTTGTCTTAGTAATTTTCTTTTCTCAACTTTCAGATTCCTGGGAAGAGAACTGGGTCTATTCCGAGCACCCAGGAAAGGAGTTTGGAAAATTCGTCCTGAGCGCTGGCAAGTTTTGGAACGACCCAGAAAATGACAAAGGTGTGTAAGATAATAAAAATAAAAAACTATCTGAATTGAAAAATTGTTATCTGAATTATTTCCGAGCCTAGAGTCACTTACCTTGCTAAATAATGCATGGATAGTGCTAGAGGAACTCGGAAAGTAAAATAGATCACGCTTATGCCCTGGTGTAAATTTCATATTTACTTCAGGTACCTTGTGTTGGTACAAATCTTAACTTTTATTAATAAAAGTGTTAATATAAAACCTTTCTCGAATTCTTAACTTACAAATTTTAATTCACAGGTATCCAAACATCCCAAGACGCCAGATTTTATGCCCTGAGCAGGAAGTTCCCCCCCTTCAGCAACAAGGACAAGAATCTAGTCGTTCAATTCACCGTTAAACATGAACAGAACATCGACTGTGGTGGTGGATACGTCAAAGTGTTCGACTGCTCCCTTGATCAGAAGGACATGCATGGAGACAGTCCCTATCTTCTTATGTTCGGTAAGACATAGTCAAAATTCTTCAGTCTAAATCTAAAACGCAAAATAATTCCACAAACAGCAGGTCATTCACTTAATTTTTGGAATTCGGCCAAAGTTGTTTCCAAACCACAAAAGTTATATACACAGGGACGCAATAGTTTTCCTTCCCTCTTTCTCCACCCGTCTTTTAAGTCAAGATTCGATGACCTTTTCAAAATTCATTCACACGTGTCATTTTGTACAGGACCCGACATTTGTGGACCGGGAACAAAGAAAGTGCATGCCATTTTCAGCTACAAGGGTAAGAATCTCCTGATCAACAAAGACATCAGGTGCAAGGATGACATCTACACTCATTTGTACACTCTTATCGTCAAGCCTGATAACACTTATGAGGTAAGTTTCAACCCATATTTTTTTTATGGGAATTATTTTTGAATCGAGACTAGAGTCACGTGTTCTTAGTCATTACTGTAGAGAACAAGTGCTAAATAACCTCGTAGAGCAAAGATTATCTTGCATAAAATCTGTGTATAAGTCTTGGATACTTTTATACGCACTTTGCAAAGAACAACATTTGATCTTCATTAATTTAGTTTTTAATTGCTCGAACTGGTCGCTGATTTCGTTGAAAACTTCCATTGAAAAAACTAATTATATCTCTTTTTACTTTCAGGTTCTCATCGACAACGAGAAGGTTGAATCTGGAGAATTGGAAGCCGACTGGGACTTCCTTCCCCCCAAGAAAATCAAGGACCCCAACCAGTCGAAACCTGAGGACTGGGACGATAAGCCAACCATTCCCGACCCAGACGACAAAAAGCCCGAAGACTGGGACAAGCCAGAACATATTCCCGACCCAGAAGCAACCAAGCCCGAAGATTGGGATGATGAGATGGACGGAGAATGGGAACCTCCAATGATTGACAACCCAGACTACAAGGTGCTTTAAAAATTCACCTTCTGATATTCTTTTTACTAAAAATAAACGCAATCTTCGAGTATTTAAGACCCTAGAGTACACCAGTTCGCGATGTTTGTTTTCCTTTTCTTCATAAACGAGAAAGTACATTTTATCGTTTTTAAAAGATGAGCAAAGATTGTGAATTCGCGTACTCTGGGGTCTTACAACTCACACTTGTCGTATATTGCAGGGAGAGTGGAAACCAAAGCAGATTGACAACCCCAACTACAAGGGACCGTGGGTACATCCTGAAGTCGACAATCCCGAATACGAGGCTGATCCTGAAATCTACAAACGAGATGAAATCTGCGCAATTGGATTCGATCTCTGGCAGGTGAAGGCAGGAACCATTTTCGACAATGTTCTCATCACGGACGACATCGAATATGCACGCAAAGTTGGAGAGGAAGTTTGGAAGCCCACTTTCGTAAGTTTTATTTTTCAAAATTCAAGTTTTTTATAGACTGAATTTTGCACTCTTTAAGTTGATTTATAAATTATAATCTTTAAAAACATGTTTTAAATTTTGATTCTTGATATTTTACAGGAAGGTGAGAAGAAGATGAAGGAAGCCCAAGAAGAAGAGGAGAAGAAAGAAAGAGAAAAGGAGGCGAAAGAAAGTGGAGAAGACAAAGATGATGAAGATGAAGACGATGATGAAGAGGAGAAAGAAAATGAAGTTCCTGAAGTTGAGGTACGTACTTGTCCTTCGAAAATGTGTATTGATAAAAAAAAAAAAGAAAATTATACATGATGATAAACACCATTTCCGATCTCCATGAGAGATAAAAAAGGTGGAATTCCTCGTTGCTGAAAATGATTTTCATTATAAAAATTATTTGGAATAATTTTCTCTTCAGTCCTTCTAATTTTTTTTATTTGCTTTCAGGAACACGATGAGTTGTAAATATGTGGTGCCGAGTGTGGCACAGACTGTATTCCAGGAGCTGCTCAGCCCACGAATCGCGCTAGCGCATTGTAGGCACAGAAGATAATTGCTTAAAGGAATGTTTTAAAGACTGGAGTAATAATCCTGGATCCTCAATACCAACATATTCTTCGTGAAAAGATGCTCACTTTCTATGGTGTACATTTTATATTTAAAATCTAAGAAACACGAGGATCTTCATCTTGCGCTTCGCCTAATGATGGAAATCTTGACGATCTCTCACTTTTCGTGGATCGAGAATTATTGTTCGCATGTGTAGATCACAAAAAAAAACATGAACATTTTATCCAAGATCTTGCCCGTTTCGCGGTTGTCGTTGCAGCAGCTCCAAAAGACTAAGTTGTTCAGTTTTTGTTTGTCAAGTGTTTTTATATTATACATACAAAAAAATAATTAAAGTGTAATTTAATATCGCTATATATAAATATATTATATATAATTATTTCATCATCCATATGCAACGTATTCATAGACTCCGCAGTAATGTAAAAGGGATGAATGTGTGCAAACGTGACTGAATGATAATAAAATGATAATTATATCAAACCATCAATAACCATGTAATAAGTAAATAAAATAAGACCTTTTTTTAAATGTGCTCAAGTCGTTCATTTTCGAACGGGTCCCAACGTTCGCACGTAGACGAATTTCGTCAAATATTTGGAAGTTGTAGTATATAGTATAAAAGCCGAGCAAGTCTATTTGTAATACAAAATTAAAGTGATTACAGTACATCTGCTGTATTTATCTTTCGAAACCTTTCGTATAACAAATAAATATGTACAAAGAACTAGACCCAGTTTCCTATGGAATTTGCACCTTTCGGCGTCCTTAGACTTTTCAAAGTTTGCTATTATGAAATTAGACATCTTAGAGACGTCGATTGCAATGACACTGGACGTCTTATAATGTTCAAGGTTTTGTGTCTACTGGAGAATATGGATCCCCGTATATTTGCTGACTACGCGACACTTATTTCTGTGTTTTTAAAAGTTATTTTAAACAAATCGTGTCTTCTGCGTTCACATTCAAAAAATTACAAATAAACAAGCCGAAATGCGGCTTGGCAAGATAACACTCCACTTTAACCGTATATGGCGTCAACGCTAATTGCCGATTGGCTGATATAAAAGCCGCTTTCGGTGAAGGACGTTGAGTTTTTCATTCACCGGTCTTTCATTACATATTTATTTGTCAAGAAGGTAAGAAATAATATCTTTCAAAGTTATGAATAATTTAATTTTTTTGTGCTCACCAAGTTTTAGTACTGAAACGAAATTTTTTCGTATTTTCAGATTTTTCTGCTGCAAAATGGCAAATTTGATTCCTACAGTTACTCTCAACAACGGATTAAAAGTACCTGTTATTGGACTTGGAACATGGCAGGGCATTGTATGTATAATTAAACATAATCCGTGATACATATACGATTATAATAATAATGATTTAATAGGTTTATAATTAATTAATATTGACAGAGATGAGGTTATATTGCACTATAAAGTTTTTTCCAGCCTCACGATTGATATCAACCTCTATGAACGTTATGTATAAAAAATTATCATTTATTGGTATTTATCCATACTTATCAGTATAATTTACTTCCATAATAACACTAATAAACTCAATTCTTACTAATTAATGGCAAGTTCAAATAGAAATATGCTATAAGAAATTAATAATATTTACAATAAAATTTACGTTTTATAGAATAGTCCCAAAGAAGTAGAAAAAGCAGTAAGTTTTGCAATCGATGTTGGTTATCGGCACTTTGATTGTGCAGCTGTTTATACAAATGAAGAAGAAATTGGAAAAGTATTGCTGAAAAAAATCGCTGAAGGTGTCGTGAAAAGAGAAGATCTTTTCATTGTTACGAAAGTAAGAGACAAATCAGAAAATTAATTTCAGATTCAATCAATTCAATGATAAAATTGAATAAAATTGTAATTACTTATTCAAATCAAAACTAATTAATTTTTAGTATTAAATTATTTTAGGTTTGGAACAACGACCACAAAGAGGATCAAGTGGTTCAGGCATGCAAAAATTCTTTGAAAAAGTTTGGATTAGATTATATTGATTTGTACTTAATCCACTGGCCAGTGGATGATACAGTGAGTTTGACTTAGAATAGGATTGATTAAACTTTTCAAAGATCTATTTTTAAATTTGTTTTTGAAATTATAAATTTCTGAACTATCTTTTACAAATAACAAATTTTTTAATTATTATTCTATATTTCTTCAGGATAGTGTCGATTACGTCGAAACCTGGCGAGGAATGGAAAAATGTTTCGAATTAAACTTGACGAAAAGCATAGGTTTAAGTAATTTCAATTCTGAACAAATCAACAGAATCCTATCAATTGCAAAAATTAAACCAGTAATGAATCAGATTGAATGTCACGTGAGTTTGAATCAGAAAAAATTGAGGGACTTTTGTGCCCAAAAGTCGATTGCTATTACTGCTTACAGTCCCTTCGGTGCTCCTAATACTCCTGGAGGAGATTCCGGATTTAAATCGAAAGAAAAAGTTGCACTTGACTCTCCAATTATCGAGACAATTTCGAAAAAATATAATAAATCTAAATACCAAGTTGCTCTTCGATATCTGGTTAGATTTTTTAATTCCAATTAATTGTAATTTAAAATTAAATTTCTTTCTATTTTAATTATTTATTTTTTCAAAATTATAAATAATATTTATATGTTTCTTACGAATATAAAAATATTTTCAGATCGACATTGGCACAATTCCGATTCCAAAATCTAGTACGGAAAAGAACATTAAGGCAAACTTTGATGTATTTGATTTCAAATTAACGCCTGAGGAAATTGCAGAAATTGACAAACTCGATTCTGGAATACGGACCTGCCCCGCATTCCAGTAAGTTAATTTTTTAATCAACTTAAGATGTGTATTTTTTTTTTAATTGAGACATTTTCTTGCAGATACAAAGGATTTAAATATTATCCCTTCGATGCCGAGTATTAAAAAGTTCTACAAAGGACAATAAACAATCAAGCATAGGTAAAATCGGCTTACTGTTTTCATTCTTATTCTACATAAAAATGAAAAAATTTGTTATTATCATAAATATTATTGGGGTTGGAAAAAACTAATAAAATGGTTTAATATTGGTTAAAATAATCATAAGATTAATCATGCAGTCAATAGCTTATCTGCTTGTATAGATTGTATTTTTCTATTGCTTTTCTTCTGAATAAAATTAGTTTTCATCTAACCAAAAGGTTTTGGTTATTGGTACCTACTCCTGATTTTCCTTTTGTTTTCGAATTTGTTCCAAAAAATTATTCATAAAAAAATTTATTTTTCAACTGTTTTTTTTAAATGCTAGAGACGAATAGGTACATTGAATCGCTGAAAGCATAGTCCCAAAAATCAAAATTTTGGGGAACTTAACCCTTAGTTGGCATACCTGTTTTCAACTATTGTGTAAACTTCCAGGGAAGTGTTTCAGCTAAGGGTCAATCTAACCCCATATGCCAACTGAGGGTTAATAATGACTTTTTCAGAAAACACGTCTTCCAAATAATAGAAAAATTGTTGTATTATTGAAATATAAAAATTACTTGACGGTAACGATTTGAAAGTAGTGAAAAGAGCGTAAAAGTTTGGAATATAATTCCACCGGATGGGATAATCCGAGTGCAGAGAGAATCAAAAGAATCTTTCTTCAGCGTCCGCGCTCCATCATATAGTTACGAGTATGCGAACCGAATTATTTAATCAAAATATTGTATATGAGCAACTAAAACAAACGATCCTTTCTAGGACCACCAAATTTTTAATGAAGAATCATGTTCATTTCAAACATGAGAAGTTTTTTTTTTATAAATTAAGGAATTCATTCTTGATTCTTCATATTAAGCATTCATTTTGGAATTTAATTAATTTTAAATGCATTCAAGAAGTTGCTCACTCTTTAAATTTCTTGAAATCATTTAAAATCATTCTGCAAATTTGCAATTAAATTGAAAATTTTATTGAAAAAATCGGTCATTATAAAAAAATCGTAATTTTATTATTATAGGGTCATTTACACCATAAATGTAGAACTTTATTACCCTCGAGAATTTAAATATTTCTGAATTTCCTTAGCGAAAGCTTCGGATTGAAATTCATTCTGAACCAATCCGAATCATTCTGGAATTTGTATCCGAACTAAACAGTTTCATTCCGATCTAATCCGAAGGAAATTTTCAATCCGAATTATCCGAGGCCCATTCAAAATCAATCCGAACTTGTAATTTTTCGGAATCATTCGGATTGATTCGAATAGAACGGATTAGTTCGGATTGATTTTGAATGGGCCTCGGATTAATAAGGATTGAAAACTTCCTTCGGATTAGATCGGCATGAAACTGTTTGGTTCGGATATAAATTCCGGAATGCTTCGGAAAATTTCAGATTGGTTCAGAATGAATTTCAATCCGAACCTTTTGCTAGGGTTTTTATGAATCCAAACTTAAAAGTTAAGTGTCGAGAAATCTCAATAATTTTTCCTGAAAAAAATGTTATTTTAACATAAAAAATACTCATTACTGAAGAGAAAAATAGATCCTATCTTAAATTGCAAGGAGGTTCCCTATTGACGATTACCAGTAGATCCAGTTTAAAAATGAAATATTTATTTATAAGTTTTAAAGTAGGGTTGCCAAATTTCCTGCTTTAGCAAGATTTATCCTGCTTTCTTTATGCCGTCCTGCTAATCCTGCTGAACATTAATTTGTCCTGCTTTATTGTTTTATTTAAGGTTCGCAAGCATTTAACGGTTTTTTAATGTATAAATATTGGTCAAAAGACGTAAAAATTGCATCAATTCCGGTCAAAAGACGTGACCTTTTTTTTTTTGGGGGGGGGGGGGTGGCATTGGGTATCCTGCTAAACTCCTTTACGAATGGCAACCCTATTTAAAGTGTTGATAAATATTCTGTTTAATGATATAAAACCTTGATTATACAATCATAATTACTTTTATATACGAATTCAAAAATATTCAAAACTGTATAATAAACAAATAACATGTTTGAGGTTGCTCCTACGTTAAAAAAATTGGTGGCCCTGAAAAGGGCCAATTTGCATTCAATTGTCAACCATCATACCAGCAAATAAAAACCAAACTCGACATTTACTTCTTGAGACTAAATGTCATTTTCGGTCCAGTTTTGATAATTCGAATCGGAGCGACGAGTTTGGTATTCGGCATACCAAAAATCTTGACAGCCTTCGATGAACCCGTAGAAGTAGCAATTCTCGAAGTCTTACTGGTTTTTGCTATCTTCAAAATTTGGCGATCCTTCTGAATAAGCTTAGCCAGCCTCTTTCTCTTCAGTCCACTGACTTTGCTTCTTTTGACTCTTTTCATTTCCATTTTCGGAATTTGAAGTTCTACGGCTGACATTTTAAAAGAACCAGAAACTCCTTTTCCAGTGGTCTGAACTAAAGACCCAGAAACCAATGCAGCTCTCAAATATTTTTTTATAAATGGAGCCTGAATCTTCGCATCAATGTGGAAAGTTCCAGCAACGTATTTTTTAATTGCATGAAGAGAAGAACCACCTTGTTCGTTTAAATTTGATATTGCTGAATTCACCATATCAGCAACTTTGGGATGTTTGTAGTTGAAGGAGGAAGTCTTCTGAATTGGAAAATCAATTGATTTCTTCATCAATCTTGGAGATTCCTTCACTTCGGAATTCTTCATTGATGTCAGGATTATCACAGGAGATAATAATTTCTTGCTTGCCATGATGACCAGAATTATTTGAATGAATTTTTTTGATGTATTTTGAATTCACCACGGTATGGGCTCTGCGACTTTCAGAGAAAATCGTGGGGCTCTTGAAAGTGAGTCCTTTATCAGTGGTAAGCACGGACGATGAAGAGAGTCGATTCGTGAATTCACCCCTTCATAATGTTTATTCGCCCATCCACAGATGCAAGGAAAGTTCTTCAATTTGTATCAGAAAATAGGGAAAAAATTTGTAAATTTTCTGGATTAATTTCCAAACCCGACAGGAAGTTTATTTCACGATTCTTTAATTTTTAATTGTATTTTTCAAGTCCTTCGGGAAAAAATTCAGAGGATTTGTTATCAGGTTGAATTTTCTATAGCTTCGTAAGACCATCCGATTTGGAGAAATTATAAAAAGGATTTTATTGTTAAAAACGTTTGTTTAATGAGATTTTTTTTGTAAAATAACTTAAAAATAAATTTAAAATTATTTTTTAATGCTAGCTTTTGAAATTGTTATGTTTTTGTTCAATTGGGATGAAAAAGATTTGAATGTTTAATTACTAAATTATAGAATTAATGATGTTATATTTAATACATCAATTACTTTAATCAATTTTTTATGAAAGAATGGTATAAATTTATATATAAAAATATATAAATGTAAACTATGTGTTGAGCTACCCCGGGCCAAGAAATCTTGAGGAAAATCGATGCTGCAGCCTCGCCCCGTTCAAACTGGGATTGGCTGAGCTTTTTAACGTCCTATTGATAATAAAAAATTCCCACGGTATAAAAATTATAATTTTTACTACAAATTTTGCCTGCAAAAGGCTCAAAACATCTTTTTCTTATCCATGATTAGCAGAGAATTCGATTTCTTCATTTTGCTTAACAAATATTATTATTAGATATTTTTTCGCCCTGTAGCTCTATTTATTTATTTAAAAAAAAATTAAGCGTACACAGCGAAAAAAGTTGAATTCAGCTAATAAATATGATTTTTTAAGTAATATAAAGAGGTCGAAAATAAATAGTCAAATTACTCGAATTCATCACACAAAGGATACTTTATTTTATAATTCTAAGTACCCAAATTAAGGAAAATGCACAGTGAAAAATGCAAGCATCAGTTTAGTAAAAATATTTGTGAGGATTATCGTTAATACATACATCACAGTAGACAAAAATTTATAATACTGCACCACTGACAATTGACAATCAGATATTATCATACCAACAGTTACTTCGAATTTTCTTTCAAGTTTCGTTGGAGATGAAGAGACCATTCATATTCTTTTTGTTAAATAATACTGCATTGAGACATTCTTGGCAGAAAATACTGGTAGGAAGTAATTACATAAGAAACAAAATACTTGTAGTATATGTTACGATATACCTATAACGTATTCAACATTACAAATATAATATCTAAAATATTATTTTATTGGATAAAGAGCTGAGATAAGAGATCCAAAAATTAAATTTGAATAAGGGATTCAATCGATTTTCAGTTGGCTTGAACCTGGGGTTTCATATCTCGTCTCTCTATTTACTTTTGTCTATTATATTTAGATTTAGTAAATTATGTTTCAATAGAAAAAATGAATTAACCTGTTTAGGTTGAGTAAATTTAGATCTCTTATCTCTTTATCCAATAAAATAATATTATAGATATATTTATAATTTTAAATACGTTACATATTGTAACATATAAATAAACATGAAAAAAAAACCATATAAATACAGAGCGAGAGTGATAAATATTCTCTATGAAACACATCGAATACTAAATAGTAAAATGGTTTTAAATATCCTGAAAAATGCTTCAATGTTTTCTTGGGGGGGGGGGGGGGTCAGTGGTCATACAAAGTAATAAATAGAGTTGAGTAATACAAATCCTTTACATGCAATTATCTAAAATAATTAGAATTTTAGATTCTGCTGGACATCGTGCATAGCTTTTGCGGATTTATGAAGAAGTGAAGTTTCTTTTTCTGTCAACTTTTGCTGAACAACATAAGTGACACCGTCTTCACCCAATGTACAAGGCAAAGAAAGGAAAACTTCGTTTTGAACTCCATGAAGTCCCTGCAAGTAACACAATTTGGTATATTTTTAATGTTTCTTGAATAATGAATATTAAAATGAGTTTTAAAAATTTTTCTTTGACTTACCTTAATCATGGTGGAAACAGCATGAACTTGATTCGTATTTCTCAGAATGGACGAAGCGAGATTTGAAATGCTAAGACCAATGGCCCAGGAAGTGTAACCCTTCAGTTTGATCACCTCATATGCACTTTCAACTACCTGTTTGTGAATTTCGTTCCATTTTTCCTCATCTTTCTCTGTACCAACCCTTTCATCCAAATCACGTAGTCTGACCCCAGCAACGTTAACTCCAGACCAGACTGGAACTGTTAAAAGAATTTCAGATTATTTAATAATATAGTGAAGTGTTAGACAATTATAATAATTTTCAGATTTAAACGAAACGATATAGTTTCCTTTTAAGTATCTCCACTTCCTTGTAAAAATGAGAGCATTGAAGTGGATTATATGGCATGAGAAAAATTGTACACTTTAATGCCTATAAATCCAAACAAATTCCGTTTTTGTCCGAATGCGCTTCTTGGCATTCGACTG
>JAUESH010000042.1:922349-938141 GCA_032275165.1 Synergus magnus
TTCAGTAGTTTAGTGACGATTACTGAAAATTTCAGTGACTTTTCACTGATTCTCAGTGGATTTTCACTAATTAAAATAGTGAGAAAAGAGTCACTGAGAATCAGTGAAATTCCACTGATTCAATTTTAGAGAGTAGAAAATTCTCGCATTTATAAAATTTTCGTATCTAATTCTAAACATTACAAAAATATTGTTTTTAAAAATATAATTTGTAAAATACTTTGCGCAATTTCCAAACATATTTTCATCGAACACAAAGTATATACATTTTTTTATTAAAATAAAAAATGGGAATTTTACAGTGTCGGGAATTATATTTTTCGGAATTTTTTAGTTGTGCCGAAAAAATAAAACTTTCACTCAATGAATCTCCGATGATACTGTATCCTTGGAATTGGAAAAATTTTTCAGTGATATAATTATGGTATTTCGGTACTGTGTTCGATGTAATTTTTAAATACATAATTTAATTGAAAATCCATAAATTTTCTATACACGGACTCACAGAATATCCTCGTCGGAGGTATCGCCGAGAACATAAGGACCCCAAAGTCCAGCACTTCCATCACCAGTAGTATCCGGTGTTAATAATTCTGCGTAGATTGTTACGTCGGCATTTGGAAAATCATTTTTTATTGCCACCGCCGATGTCATTCCAATAATACCGCCACCTACTACAGCAATGCGCATTTTTCTCACGCTTTTTATTCCGCGAGCAAATTTAAAAGGACCAAATTTTACAGGAAAAGTACTACATAATGTCAATGATAAATGCACTGAGTGCGATTGGACTTAAATTTGCTGTATTGCTAAAACGATGCGAGCAAACGTTCGTTCGGCAACGTCGCACCGCGATAAAAAAAAAATAAAAAAACTAGCTGTGCAGTTGTATTAATTTTTGTGCTCATTATTTATAGGGTAGCCAAATGGCCGGTTTTTGACCGGCTCAGTTGGTTTTTCAGTCGCAAGGCCGGTGGCCGGTCAATTTGCAGAAAATCATGCGAAAAGTTGGTTTTCTGATGTTGGACACATAGTTTTACTGAAATGCCTTGTTTTTTTTTCTCTAAAGTCCGTATCTATGATTATCTTTACCAATTAATAAGAGTTGCCAACCCTATCATTATTGCATGTACTTTTGTAGGACTAATTATTATTTTATTCCAAAAAGCTAATTTCTAGGAAATGATGATACTAGTAAAGGATTTCATAATGAAAAAATATATTTTTAAGATTAAATGATGATAAGTTTATTATTATCAAACTATGTTATTATGCATTATGTTATCAATGGCCTAGTTGTTGGGGTTTTGTGGAATTCTAAAGAATTTCATGGGATTTGACGAGATTTAACTGGATTTTTTTAGGAATCTTGAGGAATTTAACGAGATTTCATGGGATTTTAAGAAGTTTGTTCACAAAAATTGTATAAAATTGATAGTACATGTATTAATCATACAAAAATCAAGAATAATAAATATTTTCTGAAAGGCTAAAGTGATAAATTCTGGATTAAAAATTCATTCTTTCTAATTTATAACTTTTTTCATAAATTTTTTAGGAAGCGAGTGCTTCAATATTACTGATGAATACATCAAAGCTGCTGAAAATTTTACAATGATAGAAAAAGCTCCTTTTGTAGTATGCATTGGAATTATTTTATTTTTAAACACAAGCAAACATTTTTACGAAAGATGAGAAGAAAAGAAAATTAAATTCTGTTAATATGTTACCAGTATACATCATTTAGAAGACAATTTTCGTTAATTTTTAGACAATTCACGTAAATCTTCAAATTGGTCAACTATATATTTTATAAATACAGTATACAGTTTATATTTTATATTAATATTTATCGTTAATATTTAGTGTATATTATATATTATATTATTCAATGCTCGTATCGATCGAAATCCTCGGATGGTCCAGATGTAGCTTCATTTTTTTGCAATTCCGCATATTCGTAGCATAATGCCAAATCATAAATACGGCATTTACGCTAGAATATGGGTACTGCATATTATGTAGAAAAGACACATTTTTTGAACAGGAATAATATTCCGTAAATTAACGCGAAGACATTTATGAATCGCAGTAACGATAAACGGAGCATAATACTTCCTTAATTATATAAATAAAATACTCCGCTTACCGATATTGCAATTCACTGCTTTGATTTCAAACACTGAAAATAAAAAACAAAATATTAAAAAAAAAAAGATCCAGATATAACAAAATAACTAGTAAGCACGAAATGACGAAATCGCGAATTAATTGCAGCAAAATAGTTTCAATTCAACATAAAAAATTACTAACATTAATTAATAAATTCGCATGTCTGTACATAATTTAATTAGGACTGGATTCATTTATGAACTGAAGCATACGCTGAAGTATTCGAAGCTTCATGACGAGTTTTAAGATACGAAGTATTTATTTACACGGTGAGTGCCTGCCCTAGACATAATATAGCCCGGAAATGAGATAAAGGGTATATGAACGACACTTTTACGAGCATGACTTTTCTGTTAGCTTTTTCTTTGTTTCTATATATAATAATAACAAAAGTAACGTATATTGATAGCTCTTAAAACGATTTTCACGCCCAGGGACCGTATAAAAACTTAGGAATGAAATCACCCCTCATGATGAAAGAATTCAAACATTCTGCGAAGCAGTAACATTTATCAACGCCGTTTCATGTGACATTCGAGCTGAGTCTGTCAGAATTTACTTTCAAATATATAAATGCTGGTGAAGAAATTTATTTGTGGAGGATAGGAAAAAATGAGGGTTTGTTCACTCCGATATTCCTGATACACTCACTAAATATTCCTCACTAAATATTTTTTTTCAAGACAGTGATGTACGCTTTATAAAGTATTATAAGGACATTGACTCTTTCGATAAGAATTATGCATATTTCTAATAATATAAATGATGACAGTCAGGGTGGTCGGTGACGGTTGTTGAAATATCCGACTCACGATTATCCTGATAGTTTCAAATAACAGACACCGGTTAACAGGTCGAAGAATGTCATTCGAAACGCAAAACGCAATGCAATCCCAGTGCAGCATTCTGAATGCACACGTAGAAAATGCTATCTTAATAATTATTTGATTATTAAAACAAAAATTGAAAAAAAAATCGATTCATGAAAAGTTATCAGAAAAATCAAAACATGTATTGCGCTATCAGATGTGCTAACTGTAAAGTTCCTGAAGTAAATAATTCAAACTGGGGAAGTATAAATTTCAACAAAGTGTCAAGACGCTAAAAAAATTATGTACGTTCTATAAAATATGTATAATAAAGCCAATGGTATTTTTCTAATATCTGGTTATTTATAATTTGCAATTTTTATACGCTTGCATGACCCTTCAAATGCCATACATACTTTTCGCCTGAAAAACTAAAAAATGGAAACAGAAAAATGAAAACTCATAACTTGATGAATATTTCGAAAATGAAGAAGAACTGAAGACATTTATACACCGCACTGTCGATAAATGAAGCATAATCCTTTTTAATTCTCAGGTTTTATTCTTCACTTACCGAGAGTGCAACGCATTCCACAAACACTGAAAAGAACGATTATTTAACACGTGAAATAAAGAAAAATAGTCAAATATGCATGTGATATATGAATATATTATATAATATATAATATTATATAAATTAATGTATTTTAATGACAATAGTAGCGTTTATGATAAAAAAATAAAATTTCTTTTAAGACTTTTCTATTAGGATGCAAGTTCTGTGAAAGTAGATTCACGTAAAAAATATATGAATGATAAAAAAATCACGTCATGCAATAATAATTTACATTTTTAAAAGTTTAAGGTTCTAAATTATGTTTAACTTTTAAAAATTATAATTATTAGATAAAATAAATTAAAACTCACGTTGCGTAAGACATTAAAAAAACAATAGAAAAAAATTGTACACCCTTTTGACCCGTTCCGCAAAAACTCACTTTATTGAACAACAAAACATCATAAAATACTAGAAAGTAAATATTCTGAATTCCTCAAAAAGTAGGTAAATAATTTTCACTAAAAATGTAATCGATATAAAAACTGTCAAAAATTGTGAATAACACTTTCGCTTAATTTTGATGCGCTAATTTATAAGTAAATTGCAATTAAATTTTCTAAAAGTAAGTAAACTCTGATTGAATTTTATTTCAAATAAAATTTTAAAATAATAAAATTACTATGTAATTATGTAGGTTGTCCTCATATTAAACTATGAAAGAGTGAAATGGGCTATAAAATTCATAGATCCGTTCGCGATCAAAGATTAATTTGGACTAAGGCAAACTTTCTGAGACGCAGACAACCGTCTTAACTAAATGGTCTGAACTACACTGAACTACTTCACGCACAGTCGTAAACTTAAGTAAACTGGAACCAAAGGCACAAAATCGCCTCTCGAGACCATTTCCAGACGCACAGTGAATTCTGTAATATAACCCAAAAAATTCTTTTATTTTCTAAACTATTTTTCATAAAAATTTCAATAAAAATCTAAACTTTTTTTCAATCAAACTAAAATATGAGGCATGAATCTAATACATAAATTTTAAAATAAAATAAAATTCTAATATCTTTAGTAAAAATTAAAATTGAGTAAAAAATTCTATGGTTGAGACGAATATAAGGTTTTTTTATTTTAATAATACATTCATATTTTTAATGTAACTAAAAAATTTCAAAAAAGCGCGCCAAAAAGAAAATCAAAAGAGAGCCTAACCTGATCTGATTTTCGCGCATGCGCATAGAGAAGTTCCTTCTTTCCCCAAAAAACCCAAAGTTTCATGGAACTTTTCTCACATTTGCTCACCAGACTTAATTATTGTCTAATTTTGTCTAAATTGAATGGTAAATGCAAATTTAAATATCCAAGATGCCTCGAGAATTCAATATTTTAAACCTCATTGGCAAATTGTCGAAACAATATGCCAATTTACCTGACAGATATATAAAACGAGCTTCGGAACAGGTTTGTGTTTATTTGATTTATTTATTATTTTCTGAATTAGTATATTAATAATTTATTTATAATTGTTCTTTAATATACTTTTTTTAATGTCACACATCTATCATTGTTGTGTATTTTTATTTAACTCTGATTTACAGAGGTATTTTTAATAAATTTAAAGGTTAGAAAAAAACTTGTAAATGATGATTTATTTAAAAAAAAAAAATTAAGCATTGAATTAAAAAACGTTAAAAATTAAACATTTAAAATTACAGGTTCAATGGAGGACTCCCCGTGGAAAACCTCAATATCTTCCTCGTACAATTCAACGCAAAAAGTTTATTTTTACAACTAACCGTCCATGGACTAATGAATTTTATTTGGAAAATGCGCCTGGAAAGAATGTCAATAAAGTGCATATTGAACCGATCCAAGAGTGGTCAATCTTTCGTGGAGATCGGGTAAGATTATTAAAATTCATAGATTTTTAAATCGAATTAGCTCTATTGGAATCTTGATGTTTAAAATCATACTAGAGATTAGTATGAATTTATAAATATTTTAAAAAGAATGATTCTTTTAGGTCGAAGTCCTAGTGGGTCGAGATAAAGGAAAGCAAGGAATAGTGGAACAGATTTTCCAAGAGAGAAATTGGATTACTGTTAAGGGTCTTCATACCAAAATAAAGATGTTTGGAAAGACCAAAGATTTCGGTGGTATAGCAACTTTAGAGGAAAAACCACTTTTAGTTACGAGCGAAGTTGCTCTCGTCGATCCAAGTGATTTGTAAGTTTATGTTGTCTTAATTAAAGTTACTAAATTAATTAAATTTATTATTTTGAAATATGATTCTACTATTTATTATGTTTATAGACAAAGTACTAAAATAGAGTGGAGATACACTGAAACTGGAAAAAAAGTTCGAATCTCTGTACGTACAGGAAGAATAATTCCTATTCCAACCTCAAATGAAGAAACAATAGACTACAAGCTTCCTAATCTGTACAAACCTCAAAAAAAAGATACCAAAAAAGATGATGTCGAGGAAATTACTTTCCAGGTAATATATTTTTCTAAAAAATAAATTAAAATTCTTATTTTCTCATTCATTTTTAATAAAACAGAAGTAACCATTATTAATTTCTATATGTTCAGAAAATTCTGCATCTATCTTGCTAATTTTCAATTGATAATTTGTGGTACTTTATCAAAATCACTTAAAAGTGTTTTTATTTCATTTTAATCTATAGTGTACCTAACGGATTGTATTTTAAAATAAGTATATAATCAAAAAAATTTTTACAGCCTGAGTTAAAGACATTTGAAATGGACATAATGGACAAAATGGGTATTAAGGAAGATCGCATTCCAAAAAAATCGTACTGGTATTAGAAGACTTCTTGTTATCTTTTGTACGCAGAATTGAAATTCAGTTTTCTGCAAAGCAGATAGACATAATAAACGATGTTTAAGTTTTAACGCACTTTGGATTTTATTTTAACATTTTAAGTTCAATCTACATCAATTATCTGTTCAATTAACAATAGAGGAATAAGAGGAATTTATGTAACCAATTATAATAAAAAAAAGTTTAAATTTACGCCTTAGATTCCACAGATTCTTCTTTTTTGGATTCAGATAGTTTTTGAGCTTTGAACAATTCTACGAGTTTCTCTGTTGCTGTCTGCTCAAGTTTTTCCGCTGCTCCCAACGTTGCCTGTAAAAAATAGATCATTTGATAGATTTTATGATACAGTAAAATATTCAATTATATGTTCTATAAATCAAATGAGCATACATCAGGGTATATTGCGATATTATTGGCAGGATTTTTAAATGTAAATGGAGTCCAGGGTCCTTGAATTGATGGAAATTCAGTGTGCCACAATTTTCGTAACCTTTTAGCTGAACCATCATGATTTTGTGTGCGGAGTAATTCCATCCATTTTATCATTTCTTCCCGGTTAAAATTCGCACAAGAGATCCACTGTTTTCTTCCATTAACTAAATAAATATTAATTCAAATTAATTAATCAGTACTGGCGAGTACATTTTATGATCTAAGTTTTTATTGGGCAAACGTACGATATTCTGCAACTATAACAGGTCCTCTGTGTCTTCTTGGTTTGAGATAAACTACAGTTCCCGGGTTAGTTCTTGCGTAATCAATTAGATCGTTTTCTACAAAGTCTCTGCAAAATAAAATTTCTAATCAGTTCAAAAACAAATAACAATTTGTTCTCTTAAAGTCTTTGAATTAGTATAAATAAAAATTAGATACAAAAGTTTCTCAAACCCGAAGGAACTAGTAAATATAAATTTAGACTAATTAGTAGAATAATTAAAACTATCAAAATTAATTATGAAATCGCGTTCAAAATATATTTTCCTCAGTATAAAAATTCTTGAATAGCAACTTAAAATTGAATACGAATTAAAGAAGTATAAATTTAAAAAATACAATAAGGCTAAAATAAAGAAAATGCACGTACTTTTTTAAACATATAACATAATAAAATCTACAAAATCACATAAGATTGTTATAATATTAAGATTTTGAGGTTAAGTTAATTAAACAATCTTTTCTGTTGTACTTACCTCATGCCACGGCTTGATCCATTGTTTTTACAAAACTTTAGAGTTACTCTTTGTAATTGGCAAACATAACGACCGATACCATTGCCTAAATGGGCTCGGAGATAGCCCGATTTCATAAACAAATTTGAATTCGACATGATTGTAAAATTAAATATTGAACAGATGAATGATGAAGAACATGATGAAGAATGCGGATCTAGTTCACATTTCCATCGTTGCGTAACAGCGCTCCGCGCGGTAATTCAAATCGTCATTTTTAATATAAAATGTTTCTTAGAAAAAAAAAAGATAGTTTAAGGCATCCATAAAATATATATTTTAAAATAATAGAAACTTATAATAGAGCGAAGTGACACAACTTGGCATTCCAAAAAGTAGCCTCTAATATTTTAAAATAAAAACAATTATAGTTTTAGTTACCTACTTAAATTTGACTTAGTCTCCCTTTACTCAACTTGAAATCCATGATTTTCTCCATTTTTAAAATTTATTTTACAATACGAAATAACGACACCTAAAAATATGAATAAACACCTTTTTATTTCCTCATCACTCATACAAATCAAATACTTGTAGAATTTTTTTTTTTATCACGGAAGTAATAACGAATCAAATCGATTCGTAATACAGAGTATAGATAATTGTATTCGACTTCACCCACACAAGAATCAATTAATTAATTAACTAATCATCTAGTTCTATTCGAATGTCAAGTACATCGCCAATCAGAACAAAAATAACTGTCTCTCTACCTTCAAGACTAAACACTTGAGTTAATAATTTGTGCTGTTCGTGAAATTGTAATTAAATCAAAAACTACAATGTTTACGCATTTATTTCCCTTGTATTCTTTGAACAAAAGTTTAACGGTAGAAAAATTTAAAATCTAAAAATTTCTTAACTTTGAAATTGATATTTTATCTGAAGGACGCAGGTACGAGACATTTTCACTTGTTGTAATACTTATCGCAACTAACGCTCATTATAAAAATATACGTCCCTCATCTTCGAATTTCTTAAAATATAGGACATCGAGCAAGATTTAAAAAAAAAAATATTTTAAAATTCGCCACTGATAATTCGATTTTCAACTCTCAAAACAGAATTATCAACTAGAAGGAACCAGCCCTTAGCAAATCATTCACTAAATTATTATTAGATTACTACTTATTAAATTATTGTTCTAAATTATCAAAGTTCCAACTTCCACGTTAATATTTCAAATCACCTTCGAACTAAAGGCACACCGTGCAAAATGAATAATCAACAATCAATGATTAATTAATATTTTAAACTCGTCACTTTCACAGAAAAAAATCCGTCGACATTTCTCTTATTCTCCATTCTTATAAAGATCGTAAGTCTTCTTCTGAGAAATGCAATATGTATTCTTAATTGACAACGTACAAGTGATGAATGAAGGTTTCACAATTTTAAATATCAAAAGTGGTAAAGTAGAAGTTAATTTTTAGCTCGATGGTAACAAAGCTGCTTTCTAACAAAAAAAAAAAAAAAACCCTCCAAGGAATTTTACTTCTTTTACGTCTTTAATGAAATAAATAAATGTTAGGTGTGTGTTAAAAACTCGAAATTGGTCAACTGCTTTTGAGTTATTTTTTGACTGTCACAAATTCGACTAAAAGTTTGCATGAATGCTCTGGATGAATTTTATATTTGTAGCGGAACCTTCTAGTTGGTTTTGTGATTGTCTTAAATTCACTAAAAAGATTTACGAATATTTTCCAGTTTCGAATTTTCTGCATATCCCTAATAATTGCCCTAGTTAGACTACTTAAAGTAAAAATCACACTTTTTCATAATTGCTTTATCATAAAAAGTAAAAGTTCTGTGTTATTTACACAAAGAGCTTTTATAATATACTCACTAAAAAGTGAATACTGACGACGCGATTTTTTACTGAATCCAATAAACGATTTATAAAGATTGCTAAGACTTAATTAATAAAAAAAAAACTCTTATTGATAGAGTCAAATTCGTGAATAATCGTCCAGTTATGATAATAGTTTATGATTAATAATTCAATAATCGCAAAATATACACACAGGCACACCAAAATATCACACACACTTCGCTTGAAATTATTAGTATAAATAAGGAATTAGTTATAAAATCGAATGCCAAGAGTGTGGTAAGGCATGTAACTATCTGGATTCTAAACAACTATTACTGAAGAATTTAAATAAAAAAATGTTTGTACTAGAATGCATTCACAAACTCTTATTGTAAAGTAATGATGTTCATATTTTATGTACAACGAATATGAACCAGTTTCCAATTACTGGTTAATAATGAAAAAGGGTCTTGTAATTAAAAGTTAATATTTTAAGGGACCCTACTGTAGAGTGAAATTATCAGTTGTAAAATAAATGTGATGCAACAAATCTGTACAAAGTCGTAAAAGTAAATATATAAAGTAAAATTGTAATGTGTAAAAGTCGTTTCAGCGAAGAAATAAATCTAAGACGATCAGTAATTTGCCTACAACGGAGGCAAACGAAACGCAGAAGATTACAGTTTCGTGAGGTGATGAGATTGACTAGAGGTTTAGTAATTGTTTATTCTACCTTTAATCGTTTACTAAATTCTTCTTGCTGCTTTTCCCTCCACTCCTTCTTTGGCTTCATCCTTTTCAATTGACCGTCCCTAAAAAACACAAAAATTATTTCCTGACAATATTCTACTTTTAAGGATTTGATTTTAATTCGGAGTTATTAAGGCTTTTTTTATAATAATATTTCATCAATTTTACCACTGGAGATCGACAAGTCCACCTTGTCTTGCAATTACGGATTTCACTCTATTTGCAAAATCAATGGCACTTTCATCTTCTTTCCTGTACATTGGAGGAAGGTACCAAACATCACAAACTATTGCCCAACTGGACATCATCATGTAAAGATACTGGATCATAGAGTATCGACTACTGTTCCAGAATGCATCTCCGAACCTCGGATCGTACTATAAATAAATTAAAGTAAATTAAATTAATATTTATAGAGAATAGAGTATTTAGACTGATCATTAAGTAATTCTCAACAATTATACCTTAATAGCAACTGGATAAATAACTCCGCCGACTTCGAAACTGCCTTTCTTGAATTGCATCACGGAAGTGTTGTTGATACACGTTCCCTCGGGGAAAATGAGTATTGGGGGATTCGTAGGATCAGATACGTGTTTCTTCAGTCTGCAAAAAATATAATTTTGGTTACAAGAAATAATAATAAAGGACAAAGATAAAATATTTAAATTTATATTTTGGAAGCATACCTTTTAGTCACAGCTTCTCTGTCTTTGACTTCTGATCTTTCGAACCAGATGTGTGGAGATGCTCGAGCCAGGGCACGTTGCAAAATACCCAGGAATCCGCCATGCCTTTGTCCTATCTAATAATTGAATAAATCCGTCACATCTCTTTTACGACCATACAAAACAGGGTGGCCACTCAGTTAAGAAAAATACTCAAAATCATTTAAAATTATGTTTTTTTTTAATTTGAAAATTAACATGCGAGATAAGTTCCCGATGACAAAATAAATTTCCTGACATTTTCCGGTGTAGGGGCCACCCTGAAAAAGCAAAAATTTACCGAAAGCCTTTCAAATTTGCAAAGCACCAAACTTTCCCAAACAAAAAGAGTGCATCATAATAATGCCAAACGTTCACAAGATCACAAATGATAAAAAGCCAGAATTAAATAAAAGCACAAATAAAATACATTTAAAGATGTCCGGCGTGTATTTTTTTTTAATCTTGTGGCATCTCTTGAAATCTTGAACTGTGATTTACATTCAAAATTTGAGTGATCAACCCCTCGTAATTTATAAAAAATTCAAATTTTACAATTAGGTACTATTACTTAGGTACAAATTGTACTTTGAATGACAATATCATTTTTTTTAAATTTTAAATACGATTCCTGATGCGACTTTCTACCCCAAATTTATTTAAATTCCCGGTTATTTCCCGGTGAGTAGACACTCTGCATGGAGGAGATTTAAAATTTTCTTTTAAATAGTTGAAAGGAAATTGAATAAAATAGGAGTAAAGCAAAAGCTTAGAAACGGCAGTCAAACGTTTCTTTGAAACATACCAGCGAATAACAATTGTCACACATAAGAACGAGTACATCAATGGGGGAAGTATGATTAGCCACACAAATGCCCCTCACTGGACGATTCTCAGGGTTGTGGTAGTTGATGACAGAAGACAGGGCGCTGGACAAGACGGCGAAGCACATCATTGAAACTCTGTGGTTGAGCCATCGTTTAAAGTTTCCCTCTGGAACGTAGCCTACCACCGCGGTACAAACTGTCAGCCACATCACCTGAAAACCACAAACTTTCCATCTAAGACTATATCCCATTTTAAATTAGTTAAAATCATTTTATTTTTCAAGTATTTAAGGACAACTTTGGAAAGGATGTCCTATATTGTAAAATCTGAAAGGAAAAAAGTGAGGAACATTCACCATAAGAACGCACAAAGCTAGCCAAAAAGCAGACCTTGAATATAATAATTACTGTAAGCCAAAATTAATTTGGAAGCATTTGGATAACTTTGAGATTTCGAATTACCAAACAAAAAGTCGTCTGTGAGGATAAAATTGCCACATCAATTGTTGAGGTGTGATTTACAACGCAAATTCCAGATTTGGGTTTGTTTTCAGCGTTATGGATTGTAATCAAAGCGGACATCGATCTGGTTATTACTCTGAACGTTATTAGATTCGCCTGATTGCTCACCCAACGTTTTAAAGGGCCGTTTGGCAAGAATCCAATAGTGAATGTTGAAAATATAAGAAGCAATACCTAAGAAGCCTCCTTGTTAGTAATAGAAACCATTACCAAAAGGAACTGCAGGGTGGCCTTCAAAATTAAAATCATAAAATTGCATTTAAAAAATTGGCTTTCATTGAAAAAAATAATAAAATCTTTTCATTCTCCAGTTCAGAGGCCACCCTAATTATAAATTAGTCATAAAAATCAGTCTTCAAAATGAACAGATCCTATATAAAATAAGAATCTACAAGTAAAAATTAGTTACAACTAAATTACTCACCCCAACAAAGCAAATAAATATCCTCAGTGGAAGGAGGAAGCAATATCGCATGAAGAATCCAAACATCCATATCACTGTAAGTTTCCAAGAAATAAACTCGTACTTCCTATTTGTCCTCGTTAAAAGATTCCAGTTCTGCAAGGAGAAATAAATTTGTAATAATTATTATCTTTCACAAAAGAATCAATGAAGCAAGAGTCTCTAGACAAAGATTAAACGAAAATGTTTTTAAATTGTACATAAGTCATAAACAAAATCTGAAATTAAAAAGAATATTGAAACGATGGTCATTTGAATAAGAAAAGTCATAAAGCGCTTCCTTGTGAAAGTGGAACCAAAATTGAAATTCTAAACGCACCTTCAATTCTTCGGCTTCAAATCTGGAAGTCACCTCGTCCTCAATTATGGCCTCGACTCCAGCTCTGATGTAATCGATACAAATTGCTGGTTCAAATTCCCTTTTTAATGTTTCAAAAGACTTGGGACTTGTGAGTGACACCTGAAAAATCCATCGTAGGAAATAATCAAAGAATCAGATCATAATTATTGGGAATAATTCTAAATCGAAAGTTTATAACTTAAGTTATAAATCTAATATTTACCGCTTTTTCTCCAGGACTTAAAAGATTCCCTTCTGCCTTTTGACGTTCTTCATTTTCGAGCTGCTCCTTTTGATTTTGTACTTCGGGTTCTGGGACCAAAATCAAATCCTTGGATCTGGCAATAACGGAATTTCCAATTTTTCCATTTTGCGTTTTTTCTCCCTTTTGTTTGTTATCACAGGAATTGTGTTTCTGGAGAGAAGACAGTGTCCCTCCACCTTCGTCTTCGCTTTCGCTTTCTTCAAAATGCCAAGTGCCATTTCTTTTCTTCACTTTTTCAATGTTTTGCCTTCCAAACTAAAAATAGGATTTTAGTAGAATTTTGATTTGATGTTTAGAAAGTTAGGAAATGAGAAACTAGATTCATGCATTGAATGTAAATTAAGGTCTGCACTGATTAAAATTTTTAATTATGTCTGTGTCATTATCTCTGGAGTGAATAATATCAAACAAGCTAAGTTATTTTTCCTAAAGCTCTCGAGAATGTAATTTATTTTTATGTATCCTGCTTATTGTTTATATCTCAGATAAATACTCTGATAAAAAATACATTTTGTTCTTGTTCGTGAAATTATTTTTTATGAATGAAAAAAATACATTATAAAAACGGATATTTTTTAAAGAATTAAATTTTTTAAGAATAAAAATTGTATTAAGGCTCATCCCAAGATATATTCTAATTTAATTTGCCTTATAAAAATTAAAAAATATTATCTAACTTATGAACTTCTACAAAATTTCCCAACTGTAAAGAGGATTTTGCCAAAATCTCAGAAATGTTTAATAAAATTAAAAAAGAAGACAGGGACCAATTTAAAATCTATTTTTGACCCTTCTTGGAAAATTCCAGATACAATCTAACTTTATCAGTATTAAACAATGAAAAAGATAAGTTTCTATACTTTTTCTTGGCAGCGGAATGATATGAGGAAAAGTAAACTCGAACAAATGTTAAGGTTAGAAACGATAATCGAGGAGAAGTCGTTGCACTGACAACCTGACAACAAGCATTTATTATCTTATTGTTATCCAATTATATCATCTAATTATTACACAATGTGAAGAACATTCAACGAAATAGTGGAAATACTAATAGAAATGAAAAACACTTTTTTTATGTAATTAAAATTGCTCAATTTCATTTTTTTTGCAACCGAAATTGAAGGATTGAATCATCACATTTCCTTAAAAACAACCTTTGTCCATACGATGATGGAATAAAATATCAGCACCTGAACTTTAGACTTATGTATTGAAAGCGTAGAAATACAGGAAAATAATTAATATCTACATTAATATCTACTTAAGTTACTGTCAGAATATTGTAAATCACTAATATTAAAAAAAAAAAAAGAATTTGTTGAAATATATTCTACCACCAAAAAATTAAGGAAATATTTCCAATTTCTGAAAAAAAATATTACTAAATATTTAATTTAGTATCATTTGATCATAATTAAATAAAAAATAAAGTGTAATAATAATAATAAATTAATTTCACTTTTCAAATCTTCATTTAGCCACAAGTGTGTGTGTCTATCAATAGATCAAAATGTATGAAACTACATATCGCCGATGATGTACATAAAGTATGGTAATTTAATCGGTACTAAATATTATCTACAGGTGAAAGAGCAATCGTTAGCGTACCAGTGTTTTAACCTTCTGAAACTAATTTTATTTACAAGAAATGACCTACATCTAGCATATTCATAGCTTTGATCATTCGTTAATTACGTTTTGTTACCAGATCTAAACTTGACATTTAAGATTAAAAATTAAACTAAAATATGATCCTTTCAAAATATCTCATATTAAGTAGATAACATTTATATTTTATTTGTACAATATTCTTTCAGCTATGGTTTATTTAAAATAACAGTTAAACTATTTTTTCTGATTGGAAAAACGAGAACATTTAAATAATTACAGAGGCATTGATCTGGTTTCTATTTTTAACTTTCAAATTCATTCGAGAGCTTTATGTAATTTTATATCTGAGGTACAAATCAATGAATCAAATGTGTACCTATTTGGACTGTGAACTTCGGATTCATAAATTACAGAGTTCAACGAGCTAGTCAAGCTTCTTTCTTATCTCTAAAAATTAATTCTGTCTCTCAAAGTCCTTCAAATAGATTCTATTGTTCCTATGTTTGTTCGCTGACTCGCTAATTATTTCGCAATTAGAAAAACAATTGAAAATCAATTTGATAAAAGAATACCAATTTAGAAAGTAAAAAAAGACAGTTTGAAATCTTGAAAAAATAAAACCTTTTAAAACAAGTGTTAGAAAATAACGATCCAAAAATGCAGGGATTTTAATTTAGCCTTTTTGACTCTAGGACAAGAAGGTCTGAGAAGGCAATTTAGAATTCAAGTGACTCTTTCCTCAGCTAAGAGTCTAGAATAAAAACTCTTTACAAAGAAAATGTAATTTTGTTAATTAAGGCCATGTATTACTTATTCGATCCCTACCTTACCGACATTTTTTTCTCTGCAACGTTACTTCTAAATTTATTGA
>JAUESH010000042.1:938241-973004 GCA_032275165.1 Synergus magnus
TAATAAATACACAAAAACTCCTGTTTACATAATTAAATCAGTCAAGGGAAATAAAAAATTCCCGCATCAAATAAAAACCCTGTCTATCGTTGCGTTTCTATCCAAAGTTACGGATAGAAAAATTTCTATTCGTCTGAATACATTTCATTCCGAAGTCTGTATCCCACCGAATCAGCTTCATTCCGAGTGAACCCGTGAAAATAAAGGAATCCTATCCGAGTTCGCCTTGCAGATTCCTATCCGAATAAATTCGAGACAATCCGTGGTCGGCAGAGAGATTCCAATCCGACTGAATCCGAAATGATTCCAATCCAATCAAATTTGAAGCAGTCAGAGATTTTCAATTTCTGAACCTTAAAATTCAAAAGGCGTAATTTACATCAGGAAGTTCGAGCTTTAAAAGCTATATTTAAAATGACTTGACTAAAAAAGAGAGGAGCACACTCCCTTCTTTAAGCAATTCTTCACAGAACTATTCTGTCTTCAAAAAAACTGATGTTGCAGGAGAACTTAGTTTTGTAGCAAAACGAGTGACTCGACACAGATACGTGTGAAAGACTATGGGGTTATCCTATTCATTTCAAAAGCGAACCAGGTGTGTTCGACTGTGATTGCGGATGCGTTTATGCTTTCATGAGGGTGGAGTATGCGAGAACACGTTTCGAATACTTTAGTTCTCAAAGTCCGTAACATCTTTGATATTTCAAAATCGTTAATCGAATTTTTTATTTTTTTTTTTATGTTTATGAACTTTATTTAGAGTAGAGAGAAATAGTAAAAAACAATTCCATAGAAAAAACAGCTCTTTCATCACCTAATTACAGGAATTTTTTGCCAAAGTAGTTTTGCGGAATTAACCGAGGAATTAACGGTGACTGATTTACAGGTGTGGTTCAAAAATAGACGGGCGAAATGCCGACAACAAGACAAACAGAGACAACAGCAGCAAGAAAAAACTCCTAGATCAAAAAAATCTGCTGGAAATTCGGGTAGCAATCCACCACCAGGGAAGAGTCCTGCCGTGGTTACCACCCAGACCCCTGCCACAGCAGTTTCTGCCACCACACCTCTGTAAGTATGACTTTATAACAGTTATAACTGTTATAACCGAGGTTATAACAGTATCAATAAAGGTATGCGATTTCACATTATACAAAAATACGTAAAATTTTTACGTTTGTTGTAGAAGTGGTGGTACAAGTGGCTCGGCCGCTAGCTCACCAACTCCTTTACGAGACTCCCCACAATATAAAGCACCAGGAAGTACAACAAGCTTGATGTTAGCGGCTAGTACAACTCCTCCCAGTGTAAATAACGAGTTTTTTTTATACTTAATTTTAAGAGATTAGTTTTTCATCCCTATTCCATTGACTTGACTATTCTATACCTCTTCAATAAATCAAATATTATTTCAATGCAGTGTAAGCAAAGATATTATAAATGTAGAGTACGTTTATAATATCTTTGGTGTAACTAACACATTTAACTTAAATTTGCTTAATTAAGGGCATGTGGTATTTACCATAAGAGCAAATTTATTTTCCGCAACTTTACGCATGCAATAATAAATATTTTTTGCTAAAACTAGGCCATTTACCTCCGTTTCGTTCAGACGAAGGTAAATGGCCTAGTTTTAGCAAAAAATATTTATTATTGCAAGTGTAAAGTTGCGGAAAATAAATTGCTCTTATGGTAAAGTGTCACATGCCCTTAAGTGAAGTACTTTTTTTTGCAGTTGGGTGGTACGGTATACAGTAGTGGAGGGAGTAGCAGTAGTATTTGGAGCCCGGCTGTGACAGAAAGCAGTGGTGGATTTCCAAGTGATCATCAGAGATTAGCCTGGACAACAACCACCACTCAGCAACAATGCTATCAAAATTATACTTCCTATTATACAAACATGGATTATCTCTCGCCTACTACGCATCAACTAAACGTTATGGTACATAGCTGAAAAAATTCTAGTCAACAACTTTAAACATCGGATAACTCGAAGAATTTGAGGACACCCAGTGCTATACTAAAATGTAGCCTTGAGATAGTACGATGCATGCTCCGTTGTCTTGGGGCTACATCTTGGGAGCACTAGTGTCACCATATACTATATTAAAATATGTAGAAAAAAATATTTAAAACTTCAAAGATGTATGAAAAAGATTTCTTCTTCAGGATGCAGGAGGCAACAACTTAGATAATACTTGGAGTAAAACGAGAGACGAAAGTGCGTCGTCTTGGTTCTACAACAGTGCTGGCTGGGGAGACCGAAAATGAATTATGTATGCAATCTGTTAATATGAATCTGGTACATATCATCGACAACAGTATTGGTAAAGGAAGCGAAATTTTCACCGATCAGTGTTCAAAAGATGTCGATGTAAAATATCTATATGAACAAGGAACTGGATAAATTGTTGTGAGTCGACTGGAATAGACGAAATATAATATATAGCCTTCCCTGAGACCACTCTGAAGTATAAGAAATAATTAACTTTATAGAATTTAACTATACCCTCGCAATAATGTAGAGACAAATTTTAGCAAAGATATTTAATTTTTAATAGTTTCATATTATAAATAAAATACCTGTTTCATAATTTATTATACACATGTGTACATCCATACGTAACGGCTCCTGCGTTGTCGTTCGTAGTATCGAAGAGATTCGTTTTTTTTTTTTGTAGGTGATTATGAAAAATGTTCATTTCGGGTTTTCTAAGAGGAATCTGATTAATCAACCTGCGCTCAATTACTATAAGATGCAAAGGCATTCGGACGAATGCGTTAGTTTAGTTACACGTAATGAATTTTCATCTTAATAATCAAAAGACTTGATCATTTTCAAAATTTTTAAAATTTTCACGAAATCTCCATCTAGAACGTATTTAAAATTTTAAATTACCGTCAAAAGATTACAATTGGGAGCAATTCAACGGCAACGCTTCTGAATTTGCGTTTACCAAGACTTTGCATTCAATGTTTTCAGTCCGAACTGCATTCAAATCGATTTGAATGAAATCTTTTTCTAGAGGGTGTTGAAATCTGAGAAGGAGAGTGGGTCTGATGGGACAATTTGTGTCATTTTTTCAAATCGTCACATTACACAGTAGGTACAACAAGATTTTTATTCTACAGGTTTTTAGTGGAAATAATCATTGTAGATAAAATTCTTTAATTTCGTTAATGTTTCAAAAATTAATGGATAAAATGAGGGGCGGATAACAAAAGCGGGTTAAAAAATCATGGGAGCAAAAATAGATTATGAAAGTTGCGGGCAAAAACGACTTAAGTTTATATTAGTTATATTAATTATACTACATCGATATAGTATAATTAATATAAACAACCCACTTTTTGCTTCCAAGATTTTTTAGCCCCCTTTTGACCCTCAAATTGGAATTTGCTGTATTTTGGGTGTTTGAATGCATTATTTATACTGATTTCGTTATTAAATTATACTAAATTCATGTTCAATTACGACATAATACTACTATAGACAAAAACTGCAAAATTTCACGAAAATCACAGATTGAGAATCCTTTTAGTCATATGCATTATGGTAACATACCCTTAAGGGCATTTGTTACTTACCATATGAGTAAATTTAGATAACCGGGTTTTTTCCCCACAATTTTTACTTGTTGAAAAAAATAATAGTGCATAGACGTAAAGAACGTGAACACGAACGTCTGTGCACTATTACTTTTTTGAAAATGTAAACATTGTGAGAAAAAAACGGAGTTATTTAAATTTGCCCATAGGGTAATTACCACATGCCCTTAAGGTCATGTACCGTTAATAGAAATCTACCTTATCGACATTTACTTCTCTGTTGCATAACTTTTGTTATAAATAAGATATCAAGTTGAAAATTTGTGAAATTAATGCAAAAGCACTAAGGTACGTGTATCTATTCTAAAATATTCAGAATTCCAAACGAAATTTATACTGCCGGTAAGGTAAGAATATATAAGAGCTACACACGATTAAGCAGGGATTTAAATACGCAAATTCTTCCCTACTTTATCAATTGTTGTTTAAAAAAACCGAAAGAAACCTTGTGATCAGTAGGATTAAATTGGATGAGTACTTTTGCCATCCTGCAGGGATCGCTTTTTTAATGTGAAAATCCTTAGCTTCACAGTGCGGCGCGTCGCTTCACTCGATGCGGTCTGTTTTTATCGCGTATAATACTAAGTATTTTAATGAAAATATGACAGTAGCCTAAAGAAACCGCTTTCTGGGATAGTAAATTTGAATGAGTGAGGTTTAGGTGATGTGTTATATTGGTTCGCTGCTTCTTTTCTGGAAGATAGATATGCTTTTCTGCGTGATTTTGGTCTTCATTTTTTCATGTAAGTATACATATAATTCTGTTCTCTATGGCCTACACTCTACACACCATAGTTGATTGCAAATCGTTTTTTCACCACTCGCGAAGGGATGAATCATGTCAGTTGAATATACAGACCGGCATCAGAGACTTCTTTAATTTCTTTAAATATTTACATCCGGATAAAATGAAAAAGAAACCGGAATGGTATTTATGTAGTTTAATGACTTTTCCGAATTTTCATTATTTCTCGCCGTCTTTTATCTGAACGTCTTCATTTTACCTCCGAAATAAATAAAACCAATAGAATTTTTTTTAAATTCGAAAAATATGCCTCCTTATTCTTTATCTCTTTTAAAAAAAAAGATAACACTTATTTCGTTTGCAACTAATTATAAGAAGTACTGATCTTAAATCGATTCGATCTTGAATTCGTTTGAATTCTTTTGAAATAATTTTGATTTTTTCGAGTTCCTTTGAATTTCTTGGAATTCAATTTCAATTCTATTCAATTTTTTTTTAAATTCCTGTGAATTTTTTTGAATTAACATTGAATTTTTTTCAATAAAAACGAAAAAAAAATATGTCATTTTGTTGAAAGGATAAATTCATTTACATATGCTACATATTTAGATGTGAACTTCACAACGTGTTTATTTTAAACCAGATAATGAAGCATAATACTGCTGAATAGGGTGAGCCGAGAAAAAATTATTCTTGGTTTTGAAAAATAAACGGGGCCTGAAAGTTTGTGTATAGTACGAAAATTTGAATCTGATTCGGTAAATAATCCAGCTCTCTCAAGCCTTTTGAAGTTTTAAACAGCCAAGAACGTAAAATTTCCTATTTTATGTCTGATGGATTTATAAATTTGATGATTCTTATTTACGTGAAATTGTAATGTATATGATTGTTAAATTTGTTGAATAATATAAGTAAAAAAATTAATTCAATAATGTGAATAATTACACTAAAAACTGGCCAAAACTTAAATGGCAAAACCTTACATGGCAATTTTTAAATTTCTGATTTTCTTATTTATCAGTATTTTTTTTTTAATTTTAGGACTGCAGTAGTTTTTAGGTTTTCTTATTATTAAAAAATTTGTCATACAAAGTTTAGTAAGTCACTTTGTTTATTTCATCGAAACGATCCTCTATGAGGAAGCGCAGTCTTCATGAAATTATCACAATTAAGATAAACCCTAAAATAAACTCATCCAAGCTTCTATACAGCAGTTTTGATTTTTCTAAAAAAATATATGGACATATCTTCGGTTATTACATTTTTACTAGTTTTATTTTACATTAATTTGGATAAAAATTCCCCACATAATTAAACAATATGAAATAGTTCCTTGCCGGTTCTGGTTGATACTACATATATTTCTCAAGTAATTTAAAAATTTGTAACTTCCCTGCTAGCGAGAAGTTATTGAAAATTCAGTATTGAAAACCTTCTAAAAATGCCTAAAGAACGTTGAAAAATGGAACTTGAAATTGGCTGAAATTGTGAGTTCAGACCTGTGTCCATATATAATTAGCGGGTGTGCTTTACAGGATAAACCAAGTAGTGGAATAATGCGACACATGATAAACAAGCAGACCAAGTAGACCGCCTACTTTTAATGAAAAGGGGATATTACGGAGGCTCCTAGTGTATTTTTCTCAATGTGTTCTTTTTAACTGGGCTTATATTATACAAATTTTTAGACTCAAATTTAAAAAAACTAATACGAAATTTTTGTAATACTTTCAGCAACAACTGTTTTGGGACTTAACGATGGACTGTACTTTTCCGTAAGTCCTAAGGATCACACTGCGACCGAAAATACACCGGTGCGATTGAGATGTGAGGCTGAACCAAGAAGTAGAGTAAATTATTCATGGAAGATTGACGGGCAACCGATGGCACCAAGTCCTAGAAGGCATCTTGTAGGAGGTGATCTATACATAACGAGAGCTAATCGGATTCTTGACAGCGGTGATTTCGTTTGCGTTGCAACTGACCAAGTCACTGGAGACTCAATCGAAAGCTCATCCGCAAAAATCATCGTCAAATGTGAGTTTATTACATTAAACTACGAATAATTCCCTTGGAAACAGGGTAACGGAAACAGAGTTCAGTTAGTACTCAATGGTCGGTCATCAATTTGCTAATTGCAATGAGTCTTGCAAGCCCACTAATAAAATCCAAATCTTGTTGAACCTTTATATTACGTAATTATAAAAATTATAAAGTTCCTTGTGTTAAATTTTTAAACACCGGGCGAATAATTGTTTTCGGATTTTTGATAAAATTTTATGTTCGGCCAGTCTGTCTGTTAAAAATATCTTAAAATCCCAGCAAATCCTACAAAAATCCTGTAAATTTTTTTTAATTTTTCGAAATCGTTGGAAATCTTTCGAAACTTCTTAAAATCTCACAGAATCCTTGAGAATTATTTATATAATTATATGTAATGTCATCGAGGCTGAAAATTATTTATTTCAGTATAGAAGTGTGTTCAGCTTTTTGAATAATTTTCTGACATCAGTTGGTTTTAGCAGCATTGTCCCACCGTCGATCCACAAGCAGACGAGGGTGGATAAGTACAGTTCTGGAGAGTCATAAAACTTTATGGTGCGTTTGCATCGACCGACCAGGTCCCCTCTTCCTTCTATCCCCATGGCAACCATTCACCCCCTGAAACAGCGCAGTTGCATCTCCTGGTTTTCTTCTGTATCCCATCCCTTCCACTAACAAATCTCACGACTTGCAGGAATCCCCTTCTGTTGCAATTCTTTTCACTTATTTCAATTATTTGTTACATGACTAGATTTTTTGCTGTCATTAATGTAGTTTTAATGCTCGTACAGCATATTTTTTATAATAACATCTACAATTATAATAATAATTCAGACATCAGTCTTTCTCTCATTCCCCTTGTTTACCCCTTTTTCCAGAAAACTTCCCCTTTTTTACATACGGATTGAATTCAGAGAATCCAATAAGTTTTTATATTTTAATATAAAGAAAAATCTTCAGCTTTTCAATTCTTATAATTCGCTTTAAAAATACATATTCCTAAAAAAAACGTATTTTTTTCTATTTTTCGAAGTTTTGAAAAATGTTTCCACCTCTGTAAAACATCGATTTTTAGCAAAAACTCCGGGTTCTTTTACAGGATTTCATCAGAATTCGCGCACGGATTATAAAACACCATGATTGAATTTTTACGAAATTTTAGGTGTATATTTACAGTTGATATTGCTTTTAGGATTTTATAAAACATATATTTTTTCTTTGATTATAGGGATTAGCGAGGCAAGTGTCCAGCTGCAAGAGCCCAAATTGCCTTCCGCCATTCGCAATGGTGGAGAAATCGAACTCCGATGTCACGTAGATGGGTCTGGAGAACTCAAATACGAATGGTTGAAGTTAGTACAATATAGTGTAACTATAGTGCAGTAATTATAAAAATTCTAAGCTTCAAATTAAGTTGTCTAGGAAGAGGTACATGTCATGCAAATTAGAGATTATAGATTCAATCAATCCGAGTAATAAAATTATAGATCGAAATGATGAAGAAACTGATTATGTATTTTCAACATTTTTTTTAGAAATATGGACAAAATCCTATTGAATGATAGAATCGAGGCGAAAAAGAACAAACTTTACATCCATGGAGTGACTTTTGAAGATAATGGTATTTACACGTGCCTTGCGCGGAATGACGTTGTTTCATCTTCTACTGCGGAAAATTTCGCACTTATTGTTCCTTCAAATGATACTCCTACAATTAAGATCGTGCCAAAAAATTTAATTGTCAAACTTGGTGGAAAAGCCGAGTTCAATTGCGTATTTGAAAACGCTGAAGCTGTGAAGTGGTTTTTTAATAAAACTTTTTTACTGGAAACGGATGAAGAAAAGACTGTCTACGAAAATGGAACGCTAGTTATTCACAAAGTAGATCATTCAGATCACGGCATTTACTACTGTCAGGGGATAAGAGGCAATAGTATACATACATACACTGCTAGACTTCAAATCGCTTGTAAGTAGACCTATGGAAAAACATTTATATATGTAAAGGTTCCAGAGATTTCACTATGTATCTATTTCTACATTTTTCAGATCTAAGAAATCTATCTGTAGCATCATTCGAGCCATCTTTACCTAATCAATTGGCTGTAGTCGGAGAAAATCAAGAGCTTCAGGTCACATGTTTGGTACCAGCAGGTGTTCCGACTCCTAGAATTTATTGGCGATATCCTGAAGGACATATTATAAGCGACTCTGGGCCAGTTCGAGTTCAAGATAATACACTGATTATTGCAAATGCTAAAATAGGCAAAGATGAGGCCAATTATACATGTGTCGCTGAAAATTTAGCAGGGGAATCTGAAATGACTGTACAAGTAATTGTTTCGAGTAAGTATATGTATAGTCCTCTCATTTCCCTTTAGAACATCTACACAAGAAAATTGTATACAATTGATAAACCTCTTAACTGTATATATCAATTTTTCTCAGGACCACCGTCTATAATTCGCTCACCGGAGTCATTGTCTGTGATGGAAGAAGATTCTGTAACGCTCTCCTGTTCTTACGATGGAATGGAGCCACCGGTGACGCACGCTAGGTGGCTCAAAGATGGTGAACCACTGAAGGAATCAGGAGGTCCAACCAGACATCGAGTTAGTGATCATCTCGGCAATGTAACATTACATTTCAAAAACGTCGATTTGGCAGATAAAGGCACATACAAGTGCGAAGTCTTCACCAAAGGATTCAAGAGCATTTTTTCGGAATCTGCAACTCTAATTGTAAAGGAAAAATTGAAGTTTGCTCCCCAGCCTGTTAGCAGACGGTTGGAGCGTGGCTCAACTTCCAAAATCAATTGTAAAGCCCAAGGTTCTACTAATCCAACTGTAAAATGGGTGAAAGATGGTGATCAAGAATTTGCTAAACACATTCAAGACATCAACGGTACTCTTCATTTCAATGGCGTTTTGGAAAGTGATAAGGGACAGTATACGTGCATAGCGACCAATGCGCAAGGTTCTATTAATCACACGATAATGGTAGATGTTGTAGGTATGTAAATCGTAATACTGAAATTATTTCACGCCAAGCTCTGCTGTAACAGAGTAATTGATATTTTTTTAAATCTATTTTCACAGTCTCTCCGAAATTCACTATACTGCCACAAAATCCGACAGAAGCAATTGAGGGTTATCCTTTGATGTTACATTGTGCAGCTGAAGGAGATCCAAAGCCAACAATTAAGTGGTACAAAGATTCTACTATGAATAATCTAAATAGCTCAAGATTTTTGATTTTATCAAATGGCAGTCTTTACATCAGTGCTGTATCTCTCACTGACGAGGGAAAGTACGGTTGCTTCGCTGGTAATAGTGGAGGTTTCAAAAGAGAAGAAATCCAACTTAACGTCAAAGGTAAATAAAGAGGCACTTTTCCCATGGGATTTCTCTGAGGAAGGGATTGATATTTTAGTTATGTATTTATAATTTTATATCCATTAAAAAATTGTATACATATTAAGTGTCGTAAAATAATTAATTGAATTATTTGTTTGTTTAGCTAGCGACAGTTTCCGTTCTGACTTGGACCTAGATGCTGACAATGCATCCATGATGACAAAAACAGTGACCATCACACTTAGTGCAGCTGCCGCTTACATGATCCTGGTTGTTGGATTGATGTTGTACTGTCGCTATCGACGCAGGCGAAGAAAGCAACAGTACTTGCAAGAACTAGGAGAAGGTAAGCTTAATTTTTGTTATCTTTATCTTTTCTTTACAAAGTATATTATTGCTCCTAATCTAAAATATTCTTACAGAAAAGTTAGAAAACGGTGACGTCCAAGAAGAACAAACAGAACTGAAGGAAACAGGAGTGAAGACGAATTCTGCAAAGCAGAAGGACAATCGTGAGTCCCAGAAAAGTGATGGAGCGGAAACCGCACAAAGTCAAGGTAGCAATCATTCGAAAAAGTCAAAAACTAGCTACGATAAAATCGCCATTTCTCGTTCTAATATCAAAGAACTAAAGCCTCTCGGCCGCGGTGAATTTGGTGACGTATTCTCTTCTAAATATCAAGTGGACGGTGAAAAGGAAATAGTGGTAATGGTAAAGAGTTTAACCAATACAAAAGACGAAAATACTTTACAAGAGTTTAAACGTCAATTGGATCTATTACATAGACTAAACCATGAGAATATAGTAAAACTAATTGGTCTTTGTCGAGAAGAGGAACCTGATTACATGATCATTGAGCATACAGACTGGGGTGACTTAAAGCAATTTTTAATTGCTTCTCGAAAAGATCACATTACCTCAAGTCCGACTCATGATTCTAAGCCTCGAGCACCGCAATTATCTGTTACACAAATAATTTCTTTGGCGAATCAAGCAGCTAGAGGTCTCAAGCATCTAGCGGATCATCGTTTTGTACACAAAGATATTTCTGCAAGAAATTGCTTGATCGCCAGTAACCTCACTCTTAAAATTTCCATGTCCTGCATGACAAAAGAACCTTACCATCAAGAGTATACCAAGTTTCGGAATCATGTAATACCTCTGCGGTGGTTGCCTTACGAAGCAGTTTACGAGGATGAATATTCAACTAAAAGCGATGTATATTCCTACTCGTGTTTACTTTGGGAAATGTTTCATCAGGGGGAGTTGCCATTTAATAAGCTCAATGATGAGTCAGTATTAACGCAACTTAAAGCGCAAACCCTAGTATGGAAACCACATAAAGCTGCCCCTCCTACGTTACAAGAGCTACAAGTTTTATGTTGGTCCTATGATCCACGAGAGAGATTGACCTTTGATGAAGTTTTAACTAAACTAGGTGAAGTTGTAGTCGACAGTTGTCTTTAGACATTCTGCTTTGATACATATTTATAAAATGACTACAGTGAAACCTGCATCCCCTAAAACTCCAAGCTAGCTTAGGCTCCAAGGATAATCGCTCGTGTAATGTCGGACATTGTTTAATTACACAATTATGTAATTTTCATTTATTAGGAAACCAGTTCCATTTTAAATCATGCAGATTCTACACTTCAAGGGATAGAATCTGTTGGCGACGTAATATGTTTTTTAAAGAAAATTCCGTGATACGTATTTTTCCGATTTATCTTTTGAGAAAGTACACTTTATATTTTCAAAACAAAATCGGAAAAAAACTCATCGCCTAATTTCCTCTGAAAAACAACATATTTCACCCCCAAACAGATTCTACGACATAAAGTGTAGAACTTGTCTGATTTGAAATTAATCCAGCCCATATATTTATTTAAATATGGGCACCCAACGATACGAATTATAAACCTGAAATTAGTGGTTTTATATGACAAATAGCGCGACATGTTTCCATTAATAGCTTGGAGATTTGCCTGTACTGCAATAAGGTATTAATTGTAAATCTGGACATAAAATACTTTAATAGAGAATTCGCATGTACAAGGAATTAAGTATAAGCTTAATGCATTTTAGACAATGTGTATTATTTTAAAGAAAAAAACTCCATAATCTGTTTTTTTTAACGTAACGTAAATATTGCGATGAATAATTGATTGCGATCTGTTTACACGAGTTGCCAGATTTTATCAAAATTTCCAAATTTAAATAATTTTCTTAAATTATAATAAATTGACAATTTGAAATTAAATCAGTACTGTTTGTTCATAATAGAGTATTTGAATTTTTATGTAATCAAATATGATATAATCGTGCTAATTCTCTATATTCTTTACACTACCAAATATAATTAAATTATAATCTCAATCTGAAAGTGTAAATTATAATTTATCGTATTTCTGTCCAGCTATGGATGACGTATGCAAAGGCATTTACATTATAATGTAATGAGTATCAAATAAGTGACGCTCACAGTCTTAAACCGCTGGTCATCACTGCCATTACAAATATATTATTATAAGTGAAGAGTTCAGGATTATAACCGATGCTCAGGAAAAAATCCTGACTTTACAGAAGAGCAAAAAAAAAAAAATTATTGTTTTGGCATATTTTACAAATAAGAAAATGAAGAGTAAAACTCTGCATCAATATGTATATAGTTTATTTAAAAAGGCTTCTTTTAGAATACATAACTTCGTATTACATATTTTAAACTCAGAAGAGAAAATATATAATACGGGTATCCACAGTGCAATAATGCAGCATTACAAAAGCTGTTCTTAAATTTTGATCAATTTTTAAACTTATTTTTAAGGATAAACAGTAAAAAATAAAACAATCAGATATGGGCTCTGAGTTCCAAAAATACACCAAATGAGTCAATAATATTATTTTCGTTAAATTTCTGCTATGCATCGTTATAGTGCTGAGCTCTTAAATTAGACTGATTTATGCTCTACTGCTTCCAAAGTAAAATTTTTAATTAATGTAAGAATGCAATTCCAAGTATCACAAATAAGATAGATACAAATTTTACATGATAGATATATGTATGATTGTGTTAGCTTTCGCGTAATAATGTAATCATAACCTGGTAAATCATAAATACGCTTCAAATTTGTACTTCGCCTAGAATTTTAGCAATAAATACAACGAGATACTTTGTTCAATAGCTTGACACTTTTTAAAAGTACTTATCACACTTCATGGCAAGATTATTTCAATTTCCGTCCAATGAATAATAGTTTAAATTTCTGAAATTGAGAGCTTCACATTCAAGGGGAACTATCATAGAAATTTGATTAAAATAATCACCTTTCATCGACATTTAAACAACAGAGGTGATATCACATGATAGGTGATCAGCACACGAGAAATAAAATGCCTTTTCTATACAAAAAAAAAACGATTCGATAGTTGTATACGAAAAATCATTACAGACGGAGGTACTGCATATCAGAATTTTCACATTTAATAAACAACAAATTACGAATGATGAACGTGTCTAAGTAATTATTATAATTTCAAAAATACTATTCAGGTTTTTAGAAATATAGGATCTTAGGAGAAATATGCATATAATGTATTTTATTCCCTAAAGAAAGATATTTTATAAGAAATTGGAAGTTTGTAAATAATAAAATAGAATAATTTTTCTCAACCGTAATGTGATGCAAATTGGTAGAAGAAAGTGACGTTTTTCAGTGTCATTTGTGTATTTAGAAACAAGAGTTTTGTTCGTTCCGAGGAAAATTGATCTTTCTAGTTTGTGTTAAAATTTTGTAAGTTTTCCAGGCCATAATACTTATACATATTTCTTAAGGCATTTATATACTTATCAGTAACATAATTTTATATGTATATACATATACAACATATATATTATATATGTCAACAATCGGAAGATTGATTTGATGTAGTTCTACATATACTCAGAGAACTTGCATGTACGATAGACATTGCCTTGTAATAGCGATGTTTTTTATATGTATATTATATTTTTAACATCTAAGTACCATTTTTACGAAATTTGGTAATAATAACGAAATCTTTTCTTCGAACAACGATCATTTTTTACACACTCATTACACTTTTTACTTTTAATATTGATTACAATTACACGTGTATGATGCCAAAAGCCAATATGAATAAACAATAAAAATGTAAGCTAAAAAAACATAAAGAAATTTGGTGAAGTTTTTTTTTCAATACCTTCTGAATCTAATCTCAAAATTTAATTGTTTCATTTTACACAAGATTAAAATTCGATATTTTTTTAATTATAAGCTTTTATGAGATGATTATAACATTTACTATAATATGAATAATTATAAATTATTTCAAAGATAATAATAGAAACAGTTATTTATTCAGTGAGAATTTTTTAAATAAGTTAAAAAAATATAAGTAATAAAATAGTAGTATAATATAAGTCATGAAATTTAAATTGAGGATAAGTAATTTTTTAAACAATTCAGAAGTACAAAAAAAAACTATTGTTTTCAACAATTAGAAGTTGTAATATTAAGGGCATGTGGTAATTACCATATGAGCAAATTTAAATAATCCCACTTTTTTCTTACAATTTTTACTTTTTGAAAAAAATAATAGTGCACAAACATTCGTGTTCACGTTCTTTACGTCTATGTTCCATTATTTTTTTCAAAAAGTAAAAATAATAAGAAAAAAAACCGGTTTATCTAAATTTTCTGACATGGTAAATAAAAAGAGAAATTTCTAATTTCTAATGTGAATGTAAGGTATCATCCCCATGTCGTCGTTAACCGTTTTGTCACTAGGCAGCTTAGCCAATGACAATCTCCTAGTGCCCTTTAGAACTCTTCTCATTGGCTAAGGTGCTCAGATGACGCGAATGTGAACGAGCATTGAAATGTAGTAGGTTGTACTGATCGTACTGATTTTCCCCATGCACACGAGTTCACGAGTAAAAATTAAAAATGTCGGCCGTGGAACTGAATCCGAGACCCGTGCGGGTTTCTCCTTTAATTAAGGTATTTATAGCTAATCAAAAAGATGTTAACAAAATAATTATCCCTTTTTTAATAATCCTCGATTCCGAAATTTAAAAATTGGGAGATTTTTTGACGTAAGCAGACGACAGATTCGCACAGTAGTTTTGGGGATTCGATCTTTATTATGTAATTTCTTTGAAAATTTAAAAGACAATTCAATTTTTAACGTTGCAGTAAGTTGCTATTGTTGCAAAATCAAACCATTCAAACCTATTGATCGGAAATTGTTTTTTTTTATTCTTTCTTCAATTGTTCTTTTCGATAGATTCTTTAAGCGAACTTTTGTTCTTAACCTATATTATTCCACGAGAGTTTTCAAAGATTTTAAGTGGATTTTAATTTTGACATTGACATTTGAAAGTTTTCTTTTTTTTTTTACACCTTTAAACTTGCGATTTTTATTTTTGTAAAGAAGTTTGCATTAACATTTTATTTGATCTTCTCGCTTTTATGTATTATGCTATTCATTATGAAAATTTCGACGGGAATTCAGTATAAAATAAATTGCAGGCTTGCCGGTGGACTTTCCTCATTTCTGGAATTATTTATGGAGCCTACAATCACAGACGATTTAGCAAGTATGAAGCAAATCTGCGAGAAATTGCAGAACGAGAAAGGCCAGCAAGGGAAGCAAAATTAGCTGCAGAGAGGAAGCTCGCACTAATGGGTAATAATAAATTTAGCCGCAATTCTCACTTCTACTTTTCAAAGAATATACCTACAATCAGTAGAATTAAATTTAAAATCATAAAATAAAAATTTTAAGGTATAATTAAATTAATATTATTGACTTTTAACGTTTGAATGCAATAAGAAAGTAATTATATTCTAGTCTTCAGATATTTTATATAAAAATCATTCTGCTTTAATTTTATTAACGTCTTGTCTCTTTTTAATTACAGCGGAAGAGAAAATGCTCAACGAGCTCTTGAATTTACCTAAACAATAAATAACTCGTCAAGTCAAACTAGTGTACATTATTGTCATTAATAAAGTAATTTCAATGTTACTGAAAATTTCAGTTTCATGATATTGATGTATAAATACACCTGTCGTTTCTGTACATATTATTTGCAGTGAAAAAAAAAGTTATTTCAGTCGTTTGACAATATGTAAAAGTGTTTAACGTATAATTTCCAAAAACTTGTATTGTTTGCAAATATGTTCAAATATTAAATAAATTTGATTTATTTCAAACTCTCTGATATGTATTGCGTTTTTAAAATTTAATTTGTGCATCATTTTCAAAATTGTAATTTTCTCAAATAAGTTCTAATTTTTAAGTTTTTGTACAGCGGAAAATTTTTAATTGGAGCATAGAAAATTGAACAATTTTAAACTAAAAGCTTTTCGAAATTGAACTTTGAAATTGCAAGTATTCTGAAAAATATTTTTTTTTTTTATTAACACAAGAATTGTTGAATTCTTCGCATTGTAATAATCTGAGCAATTATTACATTTTCAAGACACTTTATGTCAAACATTATCAAAAGCAATGATACATTTAATTATAAACTATTTAAAATTAAAAAATTAAGCGATATACAATTTTAAGTGCAAAAAATTTTATTACAAAAATTCTTAACTTTTAAAATTGTTCAATAATTCCATTTATTTAATTCTAATGTGTTTAAATTTTAGATTAAAAAATTTTTAAGACTTAAGTTTGGAGTAGTTAAATTTTGAATGAAATAAAATGTTTTTTTTTTTTTTTTTTTTTTTTTTTTTTTTTAAATAATTCACGAAATTCCTGGATATTAAAAAATAAACTCACTCATAAGAAGTAAAAAAGAAGATAGTGTAATTCTTAGAAATAATAATTATAGAAATATAGAAACCAAATGTAAAAAAGTGCGCCCGAACAGGGACTCGAACCCTGGACCCTCAGATTAAAAGTCTGATGCTCTACCGACTGAGCTATCCGGGCACTTATGCAAAGTTTTTCTGATGAACCTATATCACTGCATGGCGCTTCATGCTCGCGAAAAACATCTTATTTACATAATTACAAAAAGAAAATTACGAAATTCACTTTGCTGCTAAATTTCTAAAAATAGAAACCTCTCAAGAATATCTAAAGTTGATAAATCAATACAGAATTTCCAATAATAACTTTAACTTAATAAGAATAAAAGAAGCACTTAAATGAGAATAATTATCTTCCTAAACAAGAAAAAAAAATTACAAAAATTTTTAAAAATAAATTACACATAGTAACCATTTTTTTAAATTGAAATCATTAAAACATATATGCGACAAAAACAAATCTTCCATCTTTAACAATAAGTATATCTCAACATCAAAAACACTATCAAACAAATAATGGATTTTATTTTCCAATATAGGTATTTATTTCAAAACATTTACTCTCATTATTTATCTATAAAAAAAATATTGTTAATTTTCGTTATAGATCCTTTTTTATCGACTGTAGTCAGCAAAGAAGTTCGAAATAGTGGCGCTCCCGGTGGACGAATTTTTTTGAAAATCAGATCTTAGAAATGAAAGAAAAAAATTGAAAAAAAAGCTGAGAATAGAAATAGAGGACAAAGAAACGATATTAGAAATATTGCACTTCTAAATACTTCGAATTGGTTAAAAGTATTTTTTAGCTTTTCTTTAAATGAGTAAAATATTGAAGGGGACTTTAGAAGCTTTAGAAGAGATATCTTGTAATTCGCATAGTCAATGCTCTAACCTAATAAGGAGAAGGGCGGAACAAATACTCTTGTTGAGTGTGTAACTGTGTGGGGGTCTGGGGGAGGTGGTACAGAGTATAGACTACATAGACACGATAGACACTTATAAACTGCCAAGTTGAGTTGGTGACAAATCACCTTCTTTTATCGGAGCTTTCCCGGATTTATCACAAACGAAGTTAAATAAAGTGGATCACCTAATTAAGGATGTCCTACGAAACTAGTAAGTACTGTCACCAATTTTTGAGTTTCTCAGATTTGCCACGCAGGTTATTATTTGCACACGTAGTCGCCGACAAAATGCCGAAATTTTGCGGACCGTTATTACATTCCTTTAATTAAAGATTTTATATCAAAGTATCTTCCCTGAGGATTTAGCAGTTCCGGAATGAGTCATGGGTCTCATAATTATTTTACAAACATAGAAATATTACATTTTTCCACTTCTTTTATTAGAGCGTTTAGAGCCGCTTCAAAGTCAACTACTTTGGCAATTTTTGTTTTGAGAAATTATTGCAAAATACAACAGGTGGTTAATTATTTTATTAGGTTAACTATTTTTAACTCAAATGATTGGAATCGAGAAGATCGAGAATGATCCAAAAAATTATTATATTTAGAAATACATAATTTTTTTTTATGATTTGGTGACATTTTATTTTGGTTTTAAAGGGAGGAATTAATATTTCAGTTTTTTTTATTCAGAGTATTTTTCGATTATGACAAAATATCAATATAATTTAAATGTAAATATTGGGCAGTTATTTTTATTTTTAGAATATTTTTTTTATTTTGTTAGTTTATCTTTCTTTTTGAGAGATGGAAAATTATAATTTTGTTGAATTGTATAATGTAAACACATAATAATAGAAATCTAACATTCATGACAAAAATAGATTATAATATTTGGGTCTGGATTCCAGCCAATTTATCAATTGGAGTAGGTGTTATTCTACAAAACTAAGAAAATTAGTTTCGTGGTCAATTTTCAAATATTTATATTTTTACCAACTCAATTACATTGAAATGACATTTCAACTTGATTTTGTCTTTAAATTGATAGTTTTACAAATTTTGGAATTATCAAATAATGTTTAAAAAATTTCTGGAAGATAATTATCTAGATTTCATGAATTATTAAAAAATTATAGATTATAAATAATTGGATTTTTTTCAGAATACATATTTGCGACTTTACCTCGCACACAAAGAGGACAACCTTTGGTGTTAGGTAGCGATCCAAAAGGAAAGAATTTTTTATACACCAATGGAAATAGCGTTATTATTCGAAATATTGATGTAAGTCTTATTTTTCATTAATGTTAAAAGCTAATGTTCGCAGTGATAATAAGTAATTAAATTATTTGCAGAATCCAGCCATTGCTGATATTTATACTGAACACTCCTGCCCTGTGAACGTTGCTAAATATTCTCCAAGTGGCTTTTACATCGCTTCTGGAGGTACGAATACTCTCTTTTCAAGTTTTTTAATTGAAATTACATAAATCTTTAATTCAAAATGATTTAATGTTTATTCATTATGGCAATATGTTTTTGCTAATTGATTAGTTTGAAGTTTATGAAATTTTAATTTTCCAAATGAATTTAGACCAGTCTGGGAAAATTCGAATCTGGGATACAGTCAATAAGGAACACATATTAAAAAATGAATTTCAACCCATTAGTGGACCAATCAAGGATATTGCATGGTCGCCCGACAGTCAACGTATGGTTGTTGTCGGCGAAGGCAGAGAAAGGCAAGTTATTACTGATTCAAAAAAGGTTCAGGTTAAGTTTTTAAAATTTTTAGACGAATCTATAAATATTCTGATCTTTTTCTATAAAAAAATAATTTTTCAGATTCGGTCATGTCTTTATGGCAGAAACAGGAACTTCTGTCGGCGAAATTTCTGGTCAGAGCAAATCGATCAATTCTTGTGACTTTAGACCTGCGAGACCATTTAGACTGATTACTGGAAGTGAAGATAACACTATTGCTGTCTTTGAAGGCCCGCCATTTAAATTTAAGTAAGGTTTTTTTAAAAGTTTCAAATAAAATTAATTTGTTCTTTCAGTCTTATATAAAGTGTTCTTTTTCAATTAGAATGACTAAACAAGATCACACTCGATTCGTTCAAGCCGTGCGATATTCACCGTCAGGAAATCTCTTTGCTTCCGCAGGATTTGATGGAAAAGTATTTATCTATGATGGAGTTTCGTCGGAAATTGTTGGGGAAGTTGGCTCTCCTGCTCATCAAGGCGGAGTTTATGGAGTAAGAAATTAAATAAATGCAAAAAAACGGATTAAAATTTGAGAGGGAGAAAATGAATTTAATCGAAATGTTCAACAGGTGGCATGGAAACCAGATGGAACACAATTACTAACAGCATCCGGAGATAAGACTTGCAAACTCTGGGACGTTGAAACTCGATCAATTATTAGTGAGTTCAACATGGGATCGACCGTTGATGATCAACAAGTACGTTTAAATTATCCAATGTCCTCTTATAACATTAATTAAGAGATCGTAAAAAAGATGATTAATTATTAGAATCGAAACTAAAAAGCAATTTCTTTTCAGGTTAGTTGTCTATGGCAAGGAAACCATCTACTCTCAGTTTCACTCAGTGGATTTATAAACTATCTCAACGTCGACGATCCAAGCAAACCTCTCAGAATAATAAAGGGACACAACAAACCCATAACAGTATTAGCCTTAAGTCCTGACAGAAGTACAATTTACACCGGATCTCACGACGGATACATCACAAATTGGAACGCTAAAACTGGAGAAAATGATCGTATTCGAGGTCAAGGTCATGGAAATCAAATTAACGGAATGAAGGCAGCGGAAAATTCTTTATACACTGCTGGAATCGACGATAATTTGCGAGTTGTTGATATTGCAACTAATTCTTATTCAGAATCTGCGTCTGTAAAGTTGGATTCTCAACCTCATGGTCTCGATATTTATGGCGATATTGTCGTCGTCGCTTCTATCAGACAGGTGCTTAGTGTTTTGATAATAAAAAATTTTCAGAATTAAAAATTTCAAAATGAAACGTTATGATTAAAAAGAGAGTGTTATTTTTAATCATAACACATGTTCAGCAGGGTGAGCAGGATAAATCCTGCGAAAGCAGGACATTTGGGAACTATATTTTAAAGCAATTTTATCTGTTATTTTGCAGTTAACGGTCATTCAAAACGGAAGAAAAGTATTTGGTTTGCCGGTTGATTACGAACCCTCTTGTGTTTCAATTAATCAAGGAAATGGAGAAGTTGCAGTGGGTGGAACTTCCGATAACAAGGTTCATATTTATACCTTAGAGGGAACTAAATTATCTCCGAAGACTGAATTAGAGCATTTAGGTTCGATCACAGACGTCGCTTACAGTCCTGACAATAATTATGTGGTTGCTTGCGATGCTAACCGAAAGGTCATCCTCTATTCGCTTCCGGAATACAAGGTAAATTTACATTTTATTAATTAATTATTTAATTATCACTTTTCTCTCTATTTATTTTAATGGAAATTATTAATTTATGTGAACTTTATAACTTGCATTTATCGGATTTCCAGTTGGTAAGTTATCATCCAAAGGCCACTTTCAATTTTGGATAATATTACAGATATTTAACAATTAAAACTGAAAATGTTAATATTCTAAATTTTAGTTAATATTGAAATTAATTTTATTATTCTTTTTAGTTCGCACACGATAGAGAATGGGGCTTTCACAATGCGAGAGTAAATTCCGTCGCTTGGTCACCAGATTCAATTATGGTTGCGAGCGGAAGTCTCGATACGACGATTATAATATGGAGTGTAACAAATCCGGCAAAACATACTATTATAAAAAGTATGTGGATTTTAAAGTTGTTTTATGTTTAGAAAATTCAAGGAATCGGTCTTAATTTTCAATAATTCTTTTTTTAATTTCAGACGCACATCCACAAAGTCAAATTACTCGTCTCGTTTGGTTAGACGAGGAGACTTTGATTTCCGTGGGTCAGGACTGCAATACTAAAATATGGCGCGTGGAGAAGATTTAATCGATTTCCCGAATGTCAAATTGTCACGGTTTTTCTCATTATTTTGGTGGCATAACTAACTACAAAAGCATTTTATTTATTTATCGTGTAGCTTACAAATATTGTATATTATTTTTTAATACAATTCTTAATATACAATTGACCACGTTCTTCTTTCATTTTGATTATAGTCTATTTCCCAGTTTCCCCAATTTTGGTTTTCAATAGTTTTTAATAGTTTTTTTAAAATATATATGAACAAGGGCAGTTTCACTAAAGACCACTAAATTCCACTTTAAAATATATTTATTTTATAACATTTCTGAGCGTAACGATTCATAAGGAAACAATACTACATATTTACATGAATGTTATCTACAAAACCTAAATATATGACAGTTAGATGACCTAATGACAATGGACAAAAAGTACAGCTCATCGTGAAAAAGGAGATTACATATATACATGCCGTATATCTAAGATGTCTTTATTAAAACGATTTAACGATAACAAGGAAACAATAACAATTTGAACACTAAAGGTTTCAAGGAACTTGTTCACTCTTCCATCAATATCTACTCTCAGAAACCCTCAAAGTTTTTCAGTGTTTTTCAAACCCTTCAAAATTCTCCTATCCCAAAATTTATCTCCAAAATGAAAACAAATTCCGATGGAAAATTTTTCTATTCTTCGAGATTTGCCACAATTTTTAAATGTTTGACAACAAAAAAAACTATGGCTTTGACGAATTATATCTAGGACGTTTTTGCGGGGACGTCACAGGATGTCTATACGAAACATGCTTTCTGAGAGCATCACGAGAACGTGACACATGCGAGCAGGCTGTACAACTGTAAGAACTATTACTATGAGTTTCCATGTGAACTCTCAAATTATACTGATTACTCAATTGTTTACCACAAATTAGACAAGTCACACTTGTTTTATTGCAAGTCTGTGAAGTTCTGTTAGAAAGCGATCCAGAAAGAAATTTAAAATTCGCATCTAAAATCGGTGGTGGCTTTGAATTTTCTAAAATTAAATTTCTCTCTTCGATAATCGGCGGCGACTCTTCAACCACCTTTCCTACATAATTTGTCTCAATCTGTTTTATAGGAAGGACATTTCCTATTACAGATTTTCTTTCTCTTTGGTTTAGCTTTGCGTTTATGGAATAGTAGGGTTTAGTTTTCACACTACAAGGAACACTATCTAAATCGTTCGATGATTCCTCTTCTATATTGTCGGCCCCATAATTTCCAGGTACTGATTCCAACGTATCTGAACTTAGATTATTGTCTTTTGCCTCCGTCATTATCGTCATGTCCGCCACTTCCTTCTCCTGAGAAGAAATCGGTGGATCGACAACCATTCCATTATCGTAATTCGAATTTTTCTGGAATGGAAATCGTTCTTGGTTAGATTTAACGATTCAAAAAACCGTTAAAAATGTTGCTAGCCACTCAAATATTAGAAACAAATTTCCAATCGTTTGATGGTTTCACAAGACTTTAATTTTAAGCATAATCATTTTTTCTCCTTCCTCGAAAGTCTGCTGCCTAGTTTCTTGTCTGTGGGTCTTTCAATTCAGAGTCGTTTGCCAATCTCTCAAGCTGGTAGGAAATTACTGGTTATAAAATGAAATAAATTATCTCATTTATAGAATTACACTTTTAGTAAAGAAACTAAAGGAATTCATGTAAGTAGAACCAATCCACCATGAGATCAACGCGTCTCTACAATGTCAAACCAGCTCGAGGGATTTTAGTTAAATGGAAAGAAAATCTATCGTTAATATAAAGCGAGCGAATGAAATTAATGAGATGATAAAATATAAGAATGTAAAGGAACCAAAATCAACATCAAATCAAAATCCTAGCATGGTTCAGTTTAATGTAGAAAATTGGATAAACGACCTGGAATATCGAAATCGAAAGCCTTTTTAATTTCAAAAAATTGGCTAAACTGTATCCAGAGAACTAGGTGTCTATTGAAAATGTAAAATAAAAATCGAGAAGAATCTATTTTAAATATACCTGTAAATTCATTCTATGGGGTAAGGTTCCATGGGATGCATCCACTTGCATTTAGTTGCAACACACACAACGATTCTTGATCTCGTGGATATCGTTTTTATTCATTATCGTTCCTTCGATGCACATACGCACATAATATGTACTGGCTAAATCCTCTGTGAAGTACTTCTTGAGGAACGACAGTGAATGTGTTTAAGTGACCTGAACAAAACAACACGATCATAGGGTAATATCAAGATTAAAAAAGGAGCAAGCAAAAGTGTTGTATCAGTTTTCTAATATCACTTTAGTGTTTTTAATTTTAGGGTTTGAGGAAAGATACTGGGTTGACTATGTAAGAAGACAGGATCCATTAATTCTACTGATTAGGTGGTGGTACTACTACATTATCTACAAAATTAGAGAAACTACGAAATATACTTTAAAAACTTTTCTTTATGTCGAAGAATTCATATTCTTTAAAAAGTTGAAGATTTACTATTTGAAAATGTCAATCATAATTGTAACAATTAGAGCTTCTTTTGAAAATTTGAAATCTATGAATTTGAAGGAAAATTTTTGACTGTAAAATTAATTGTTTCATTAATAGTTTTTAAAGTCAAGCATTGTGACACCTAAGATCATCAGTCAGCGATTTTTTTTTCTACGTCAGCTAAACACCAGCATGCATGACTTATTTTCCTTCAATAAAGAGAATGGCAGTGTCTATTTAAGTAAAGTAGACTGTTAATAATTAAAATTAATTATTTACTTTTAGAGAAAGTTAAAATTACTTATTAATTTTGAAGATATAAGGTTTAATTTCTCTAGAAAATTAAATCCCCTTTCTTATAAAAGCTATAGATTACAATGCTTATTTTTTGAGAAATTTTTCTTAATAGTGTCTTGATTAGTAATTTCCAAACTCATAGAACAACGTTAGGAGATTGAATTGCCAACATTTCAAGCAATAATAAAAGAAGCTTACCCCAGCAATATCTGCCAGTCCTCGAATGTGCAGAGTGTCTGCCATTGCTAATAATGCAGGCAATTGTTCCTGATAAATATTTACTTCTCCATTGTACATAAATGTGACTAGTGCACACAAATTTGAATACTCCATTCCCGGTAAAACGATAACAGGATGCTGGGACGTATTCAAGTCCTGAAAGTTGTGCAAATTACTAACGAAGTGCCTCTTTGTCGCATATTTTCATTAAAAACAAGAATCCTATCTAAATATTTGATAAGTTTTTTTCTATTTTTATAAGTATTTTTCATTTAGTTATATGAGAGTTCTTAATCAATTAGTTTAAATTGATTTCGAATGAAATTAATTACTTTAAATAATTCTTTGAAGTAGTAACTACAAGCTGAAAGAATTATCCTGTGGGCATGTATGTGTCTCCCACCAGCACTCAAAGTAACATCCGTGAGATGACCTCCATCCAATAACTTTGGTAAAGAACTGAGAAGTGTGTTTTGGAAATTGTGCCACCGTAAGCAAAATTGTTGACCTTCCATAATTCCTGACAATGTAAATATTTCGTTAATAACGATTCATTGTGAAATGCGAAATTTAAAAATGTTTTATTAAATTAACTCGTGTCTTCCTACAGCCTGGCTATTATAATTTATAAATTATCTAAATTATATAACCTGAAGAGTCTATCAAATAAAAAAATATATAATAAATAAAGAAGAATTTCGTCATCTTAGTCCGTTTTTCCTCGATTTAACAAAATTCGGTGATGTTTTTATCAGGTTCGCGAAATTTCATTCTACTTTTTGAAAAATAAGCCTATGCAAACTGTAAATTGTAGTTGAATAAATAATTATAAGATATAATTTAAAGTTGAATTTCAAAATCAATATCAAGTAAATCATCCAGTAGCCTCTTGACAAATCGTTCCTGCCAAATACAGACGACATAATGCAACTATGAACAAATCTAATCTAATAATAAACACACGGTCAAAATATTTTCGAATCACAATAAGATTTTCTCTTTGAAAGGAAGACTGCAAATGTCAAAAATTCCCTTTCCTTTTTCTGAACTGATTACTTCGAAATAAAGATTATTTTCCAATTTTCAGAATAATATTTGATATTGCAAAATTCCCTGTCAGAAAAATATGATTTATTTATTTATTACTTCGAACTATGGAGGAAATGAAGTTCATAGAACTTGGATTCAGCAAGGTTATGTAGCTCAAATCTCAAAAGGCAATAAAATATTTGGTACTGAAATTAAGAGGCCACTTACATATGATTAAAGAAACACTTATTAAGCACCAATGGTTCGAGTGTTTGCGACTGAGACAATCCTATTTATTTAATCAGACTGTAGGTTCCAGCCAAATCTATTATTGTCCTCAGGCATGGCTGGAGGAAAGACACGAGCTTTATTGGCATGCTAAATTCATCTCGACACTTGAACTTTTTCAAAATAGTTCACGTTTTTTTGCAACAAAAGTCGATTTTCTAATAACTATACAAAAATCTAACAATTATTTATTGCATACCGTTCAAAACAGGAAACTTTTTTTCTTCACGTCACTTCACTGTTCTTAGCAAATGGCACTTTGCAATAAAAAATCAGAGCCATAGAATATCAAAAGTCAAAAGGCGGAACGTTAAAAGTAATAATACTCAAGAGTACGCCACTGTCGTCAATCATAATGTCCGCGTTTGAATTTTGGGTTTTGACCTTGTGCCAAAAAACGGTTATTAATGCTATTTTAAAGAATGTCACATAAAAATGGGGAATTTTTTTAATGTATATTCAACTCCTAGGAAAATTTCATTTCTTCAGAAAGTATTTGGTAGCAGACGTCATTATGCGAAAAAATATAAATAATCAAGAAAGAAGTCTACAACTGCAACCCTGACATAGTCTCGATTTGATAATGCGCATGCACCAAGGCGCGCTTTTTAAATAATTTAAAATAAAAAAGTAGCACAGTTTGAGAAAAATATAGATATTAACGATTTTAACGATGAAAAAATTGAATTTAGAGGTTAGGGCCTTTATTCAATTATGAATTTTGAAGCATGGGTTTATAGAAAATTGGTTGTGTAATGTTTTTCAAGTTTACAAATCAAACAAAGCGCGGCAAAACCACGTGTTCTCTATTGGGCCACGACACACTCATCTATACCGTGAACTAATTTCAAACTTTCTCTCTCGCACTCTGTTACTTCCATGAAAAAAATATAGATAGAAAATGATAGAAAATAAACAGTGAAACTCTAGACTTACACACGGTGTAAATATAGTAAATCCGCGATATTTTATTCAGAGCCCAGTTCTTAACATTTTTCCCTCTATTTTGTCTATCTATGTATTTTAAATGATTATTTGCTTGAAGTTCAAATCAGGTCCAACTGAACTGTCGTGGTCGTGGACTGTGTTTCGTATCCTATCTGTTATGTAGCTCTCAGTCTACAATTTTAATGGAAGTGCGCGTTATCAGAATATGATAGTGATTGTATCGAAATCATTTTATTTATTGGAGTGACTAAAAAATGTCTAACATACTGCAATGGAAAGGGACATTGATTTGTTTATTTATTGCTTCTTTGGGTTGTTATGTTTTCGTCAACAGTGCCGAAATTGGACAACTTCCATTCTGCGATCATGCCACATCAGATGATAACCCACCTCGCAGGTTACTATATTTTTTTTATTTTCAAGTTGCATCATAAATACTCTTTAATTTTTTACTAGTCTTTTTACTTGATTCTAATTGGCGAAGAAAAAAACATATTAAAATATGGTTTTTTCTAAATGAAAATCCGATTGTTTACTACCTGCGAGATGAGTCATTGTTGTCATACCTATATGCAACAAGGTGGCCTGATTTTATAGATTAGAACGATTAGAATAAATAAAAATATATTCAAATTATTTCTAAGAGCATTTTTCCGCTTTTTAAGAGAATAAGACATTTTAATGTTTTGGTTTTTAGAAGAAAAATACCAAAATATTGATTTATGTGTTTTTTTTGTAAATCAGACTCCGAAAGAGTAAAAAAAAAATGTGGATGATGTAATAAAGATAGGAAAAGGGATTATTAGTATTTTGGCTGTTTGTTTATATAAAACTCTACTATAAACTATGAGACATTTTGCATTCATTCAATAATTTTTCGGAGCATTAGAAAAAATTGTTTAAACATCCCCATATTTTTCTTTAATCAGTTTTCAAAATGCCGAGAAGATTTTCATAATTTTATTATTATTTATAATTTATACGTATTATATTTATTAAAATTTTAGATTAGCTTTTAGAATCTTTAAACACATTATACAACTTTATTTAAAATTAATGTAAAACTATTTAAATATATTATTATAGTTCATATATTATTTTTGCAGTCTTGTTTTTGTAAATACTTTGGATGGAAAAGTAACTGCCCTTGATGCTGCACATCAAGGAAAGCAGACATGGACTTTAAATTTAGGAAAAGAGGCAATGCTCTCATCAAACATTCATCAAAGAGAGGTAATTTTAATTTATCATTTGTCTAAAATCACAATTATAAAAGATAAATCTAAATTTAGTTTTCTGTTTTCTCCAAATTACTAATTCTAATTTTTAAATAGCTAGATAATCATGGACAATGGGTACGTATAATTCCATCTTTGAATGGGGGATTATACAAATTCGATGGTGAAAATATGGAAGCAGTGCCATTGACAACGGATCAATTATTAGAATCCTCTTTTCGTTACTCCGATTTGGTATTTTCTGGAGGGAAAGTAACTCGATCTTATGGTAGGTGCTCTATATTATATAGTGTTAATTTTCGTTCAAATAATCATATTTCCGAATTAATTAATACGTTTAAAATGTGAACAGGCGTTTCTGTTTTGACTGGAGAAGTGTTATACGAGTGTGATATTCATGGTTGCAAAAACACAACAGGTAGCGAATCTTATGTCAAACAGGAAGTACTTGTCATTAAGAGAAGCCAGTTAACCATTCGAACTGTAGAATCCCGAACTGGATACGAAAGGTTATTATTACTTTATTTTATTCTCTTGAATGAAATCTTTTAAATTTAATATTAATTAATTCTTAGGCAATTCAATCTATTTCATATTGCACTTTTATTTTTACAGATGGAATTTCAGCGTCGGTCAACATGGACTTTCATTGCCACCAAAGGAAAATCTAGATTGTCATACTAAACAAAATAAAATAACCCTCGATTTTGAAATAAAAGCGACCGTGCCCGAAGGACTTGTTTGGGCGGTCGACAAAAGCGATCCAAAATTAAAATTATGGGAGTACAAGGTTGGTTAATACATTAAAAAATAAATAATTGAATTGTTTGATAAGTAGCCCTAGTTTTTAGAATGAATAATAAAATTAATGTAACATTTTTTTCAGTTTGATTCTCCGATTGTCAGTGTGTGGAAAGAAGACGACAATTACGAAGCCAATGGTAATTCCGGCGTGAAGGAACTAAATTTATTTGAAATAAGTCAAAGATTATGGGATCCCGAATTCTCAATCAATCCTGGACTTTATTTAGGAATGTACAATCAGCAGCTTTATGTTCAAGAAAATCCAGCATTAAAAACAATTCTTCAACCCTCGACTCCATCAAACGAAAATATTCCTAAATTCCCATGGAACCCCTACCCTGCAATTGGTATTTATTCATTATTTCCTATATCTTTATTATTAATTAAAAATCTTTAAAAATAATTTCTTCCTCAGCTTTTTCAGGAAATGACGAGTTTGGATTTGAGAATGATAATTCTTTAGAATCTAAGGATGATGTTAAATCCACGGCTTTGTCAGTTTTGTACAGTTCGAATTATATAAATGGTACTTGTATATTTACAGTTATATTGATATTTGTAGGAAATATTTCATTTCTATTTAAAAATTAATATTTTATATTCCAAGGAAACGGATTCTACTTGTACTCAAAAGAACAGTTGATTATTAACAATCAAAGTCAGTGCAAAAACACAACTATTCCTCAAATAACTAATGTGTCTGAGGAACAAAAATCATCAAGTGATGACTTCAAGAAGGAGGAAGACACTTCAGTGCCAATAATTATTACATCGCTGTGGTTTTGGTGGTAAGTTGAATTTAAAAATGATGCTATTATCTTCCTATTTTTAAATCATAAATCAATTTCTAATTTTTAGTGTCTGTTTTTCCTCTGTAGGAAAGAAGTACTGCTGATTTCAATCACTACAGCAATTGTTTTAAACTTTATGATAACACAAAGTCTTTTCCATGCCAATGCCACGGTCAAAGACGCAATGCTTCCTGTAAGATTTATTCCATGTAATTTTATTTCCTTATTTCCAAATTATACATTCTGCACTAAAATTAAATTTTTTGCAGCCTTGCATCGTTGAGACACATATAGAGAAAAAGGAAGAGATTCCAAATGCTTCGCTCAATATTAGCGGATCTGAATTTACTTCTCGCTTTCTCACAGATTATAAACCTCTTAATTGTTTAGGAAAAGGAGGATTTGGAATTGTCTTCGAGGCTCAAAATAAAATCGACCAACGCATATATGCAATTAAAAGAATAACTCTCTCAAACAGGTACCAAATTGAACTAAAATTTCTGCTATACCCTTCTGTGCCCCTCAGAATTCACTTTTTAAATTATTTTCTCTTCTCTTGCTTCAGCCTCAAATCCAGAGAACGAGTGTTGAGAGAGGTTCGAGCTTTAGCAAATTTAGAGCACGAAAACGTCGTTCGTTATTTCAATTCGTGGATAGAATGTCCACCAGCCGGTTGGCAAGAAGAGAAAGACAAGGAATTACTAATTAAGGATTCTGATTTCCCTTCAAGTTTGTGTGTCAGTGATATGAAATCATCAAATTCCTACCACATCAATGTGCCACCCAGCGACCAATCTTCTCTAGACAGTGCTTGTGAAGCTTACGAATTAAATAACAGGATCGAAGATTCATTTATCGTCTTTGAAGCTGATGAAAACGACGCAGTGGTAGAATCTCAGGAATCCACTCATGATTATGACCAGAAAAATTCACAAGAGGACTCCGAGTCGGATGAAGAGATTGAAGAAAAAAGTGGAATAAATGACAATGATATTGATGGATGTAATGATGATAATATTACTAATTCTGTAGTTTTTGAAATAAGCAAAAGCAATAGAACAAGTAAAAGTGAGGAGAGAAAGAAGAGGAAGGCTTCACTTAGTTTGAATTTACAAGATAAAGGATCTAGCATGGGATCTTGTACAAAATCGCCAATGATGTTCCTGTATATACAGATGCAGTTGTGTAAAAAAATGAGTTTGAGTGAATGGTTGAACAAACAAAATCAGCCTAGAGATATTAAACGTGTTATGAATATTTTCCAGCAGATTGTTAATGCTGTGCAATATGTTCACTTGCAAGGTCTTATTCATCGAGATTTGAAGGTGATTATTCGTAATTTGTATTTATTTGGTAGTTTTATAAATTTAAAAGATCTATTCAATTTTTAGAATCGCTTTAATCAAGCAGAGCAAAATATAACTATAATAATTGTCATTAATTAGGAACATCTTTTATTTTGAATTTCAGCCATCGAACATCTTCTTATCTTTTGATAATAAGGTAAAAATTGGAGACTTTGGACTAGTGGCAATGACTGAAGGTTACAACGAGGTTCATACTCCAGGTGATTCGTCTGATACGAATTCTAAAAATGGAATTCAGCATACAGCTAGAGTGGGAACTCGTTTGTACATGTCTCCAGAACAGATGAATGGGGAAAGATACAATTTTAAAGTAGATATCTACTCATTGGGTATCATACTTGTTGAATTGATGATTCCATTTGGAACTCACATGGAAAGGGTGGAAACTCTAACGAAAATAAGGCAGTTTGAATTTCCAAACGACTTTGAACATCAGTATCCAACTGAGGTAAATAGAGATGCTATCTACATAGAAAATTCTTAAGTTTAAAAGTTAAAAAAGCAATTATGCCATTTTAATCTACTTTTTAACAACAAGATAGAAAAATTTGATTTTCTATTCTAGTCAAAATGAATTTAATTTACAGTTTAACTTGCTTAAAATGATGCTGGATGTAGATCCATTGAAAAGGCCAACGACCGCAGGAATTACAGCCCGCATGCGTTTTGTGGACCAAAAAACACTTGACGAATTAAGCACAGATGAAATGGCAAAGTGTCATTTTGAGTGGCCTCAAATAAAAAGGCACTCTTCAGTAAATGGTAGTAGTAGCAACAGTAGCAGTGTTTCATGGGAACTTTAAGACTGTAAGCAATTGATAATAGTGATAAAAGTGATTCCTCACCTTTTATTTTAAACGAGCGAATGTGAATTGTTTGTGAATAGTTGTATGAGAAAGAGATAGGATTGTTAAGTAATTGATTTTGTTTTTAAATCGTGTAAGGTGTAACGCTACCGATTTTTATGTAATTATAGTAGTATGTACTTCATTTTGTATTGAGTCGACGATTCTTCGACATCAATTTTCAGGTCATAATTATTACGATTCACGTTTATCATATTATTAGAAATCTACTTAGTCAATATCTTAATTTTTCATTTATTATAGTAATTCATACTGATTATGAATGGTTTATTTATTTTCATGTGTAGCTTAGCGATGCTCTCATCATCAATTATTTTTATAAACGAAAACTTGAACAAAAGGTGCGTCAAGTTTTAGTTTCAAATTTTTTATTAGAATTATTTTGTTTTTTCTTAATCATTGAAGTATCAATTAAAAACCAATATTTTGAAAATACCTATCTTTCTGAATTTCGATTATTTTCACCCTCCCCTAAATTTTGCAAAATTCACTATGTGATAGGTATGATTGGAGAGAAGAGGGACTCATAAAATGTGGTTAAAGTTCTGAATGTTCAAATGAACGAATTTTTGCATTGATTTAGAAACAGGGTTAAAATGCATTGAAAAAAATTTTGCATGAAAGAATCTTGTAATGCGTATTTTTATTTTTAGTTGAAACAATTGTTTGGGATAAAATAGAACTTAGAAGAAAAATCTTTCGTTCATTTGAGCGTACAAAACTTCTGGCACAAGACATAAAACTGACTTACCGGAACTGCATGTACCATCTGAAACAAACAAAAACAAATATTTTTATTAATAATTTTTCCTACATGGAAAATATACACTAAGAATCAAGAATAGAATCTATACTGTACTTTAAATATTCATATCAGAAAACAATACTTAAAGTAAAAGTATCAAAATAATTCACAATTAATGGTGACAAGAAATATAGAAAAACTAACAAACAGTGGGTAGAACTCAATATGACTGTCTTTCAAATGTATACATAATTGTAATAAAAAATAATTTTAAAAGTGCCTCACAATTAAAGAAAGTTAAAATGAAAAGCGCAAAAATTGAGAAGGGAATTGTAATTGTTTTAATTTAAATTAAAAGAAAAGTATCATTATGGACAAAGTAATATACATAGTAAGGTACTAGACTCTGTTTCAGTTGGAAAGCCTTCAATTAAGTTTAGAAAAATCCGACGATAATAGCTTTTATAAACAAATAAAAAAAATCATACTTACTTCAAGATTAAAAGAGAAACTTATTATAGATAGAAGTGTTAACTCTGGCTCTGCTTAGCTGAAATTAATCCCAATTGACCACACAACACTTAATGTACATACCACTACTTAATATACATAACACTACTTAATATATATATATCACTTAATATACATCTATAAATTTCTTTAAATAAAATGAAATTAAGAGATCTATTCAGGAACCGGTAAAGAAGCTGCAAAAACATTAAGAAGTCATACATAGAAAAAAAAAAAAGCATCATTGCTGAAAAAAAACATCAACGACAGCTCAATCACCTTGGTACAAGCCATTGTACAAAATTGAAATTGAAGACTGCTTCGTCACTTTAAGAGGTGAGATGCAGAATGAGAAAAATTTTGTTGTGTTCGCTTTTTATGGAGTCTTGTTGGAGAGATATGATTGGCTAGTGGCGAAATGGTGGGGACGGGTGCTTGCCAATTTGCTGGGGCCGAAATAGTGGGGATTATCGCGTGTCAATTGGCTGATGGCAAAATGGAAGGGATAGGATTTTGAAAGGGCATAAAATCAGCGTGGAACCGGATAATTTCATCATTTTGCTTTTGCGGCTGCTTCTGACATTCTGTCTGTTGACTTAATTATTTCTGCTTAAAAATGACTGGTCGCGGTAAAGGAGGAAAAGGTTTGGGAAAAGGAGGAGCAAAGCGCCATCGCAAAGTTCTTCGTGATAACATCCAGGGTATCACGAAACCTGCTATCCGCCGTCTGGCTCGTCGCGGTGGTGTTAAGCGTATTTCAGGATTGATTTACGAAGAAACCCGTGGTGTCTTAAAGGTGTTCCTGGAAAATGTCATTCGTGACGCTGTCACCTACACAGAGCACGCCAAAAGGAAGACTGTCACTGCTATGGATGTTGTTTATGCTCTGAAACGCCAAGGACGTACTCTCTACGGATTTGGTGGTTAAACATCTCCCTTCGACAAATAATTAAAAAAATACAATCGGCCCTTTTCAGGGCCACCAAGTGTTTTCAATGTTCATTGACTTTTCGTTCTCTACAAACATGTTTAGTCATAAGTTTTTTTATACGAAGAGTATGTGTGCAAAATTTTCCTTGATAACTTGGGACCTCGAAGGGCGAGGACGTATTCTTTATCTGATACATCCTTGACATTCTTCGTCTTAAACTGAAATCACTAACATTCATAAATAGATGCTTCTGTAACTAAATTATTTTCAGTGTTATTCTTTGAAACTTGTTTCTATACAAAACACTTAATCTGATTGCCGTTAAACAATTTTCTTCATCAACAGGGATTGTATAATTACTTTGAAGGAAAGAAAACTATTTGGCTCTTTGCTTATTATACCGGACATTTTATTAGGATGACGATCTGACCGGGAAAATTGTATTAAAAAAGTGATTATGCACAAAGTACACATTGTTGTACTCAAAATACACTTGTGTAAAAGATATTAAAACTATGTATTAATATACAAATCATGTTTAAAGTATAGAAATATCCTTGTAAGAAAAAAGTGTTGGCCCTGAAAAGGGCCGATTGTTTTGTCTTGCAGAAAAAAAAGTTGTTAGAAGTTTATGCCTTCTTTTCAGTCTTTTTGGGTAAAAGTACTGCCTGGATGTTAGGCAAGACACCAC
>JAUESH010000042.1:982077-994354 GCA_032275165.1 Synergus magnus
TTCCGCAACTTTACGCTTGCAATAATAAATATTTTTTGCTAAAACTAGGCCATTTACCTTCGTCTAAACGAAACGGAAAATTTATTATTGCGAGCATAAAGTTGGGGAAGCTAAATTTGCTCTTATGGTAATTACGACATGCCCTTAAGGGCATGTTTTACTCACCATATGAGCATATTTAGATAACCCGGGTTTCTTTCCATAATTTTTACTTTTTCAAAAAAAATAATAGTGCTCAGACATAAAGATCGTGAACACGAACGTCTGTGCACTATTTTTTTTTTTATCTTATAAGTAAAAATTGTGAAAAAAAAACCAGGTTATCTAAATTGCTCGTATGGTAAGTAACACATGCCCTTAAGATATCGAGTTGAAGATTTCTAAAATGAAGGAAAATTCACTAAAATACGTTCATCTCTTCCTAAACATTTACATTCATAAGAAAAAAAATATTAAAAAATTTTGTTTTTGTTTTACTAAAAATTTAGGGAGCAGATAAACGTACATTGGTTTATTTCCTTTAATTTTAGAAATTTTCAAATTAATTAATGTAGAAATAACATTGCAGAGAAAAATGCTGGTAAGGCAGAAATTGGATGACTAATACATGGCCTTCAGGCCATGTATCAGTTATCCGATTCTTACTTTACCGACATTTTTTTATCTGTAATGCTTTTTCTGCATTTATTGCCATATCGAGTAGAAAATTTGTAAACATATAGTATATACATTAACATAAGGTTCGTTTATCTGCTCATAGTTTTTATAATAAAAATATCATTTTTTTATAAATGTAAATATTTAGGACCAGATAAATATACTTTAGGTATTTACTTTGAATTTACAATTTTTCAACTCGATATCTCAAAAAATGTAAAAATGGCAACACAGGAGAAAAAAAAATTTCGTTAAGGGCATGTGGTAATTACCATATGAGCAAATTTAAATAACCCCGTTTTTTTCTCACAATTTTTACTTTTTCAAAAAAATAATAGTGCACAGTCATCCGTGTTCACGTTCTTTACGTCTATGCTCTATTATTTTTTTCAAAAAGTTAAAATTGTAAGAAAAAAACCGGGTTATCTAAATTTGCTCATATGGTAAGTAACATATGCCCTTAAGGACATGTGTTACTTACCATATGAGCAAATTTATATAATCCGGTTTTTTTCTCACAATTTTTACTTTTTGAGGGGGGGGGGGGAGGAGAGTTTTTTAAATTTGCTCATATGGCAATTACCACATGCCCTTAAGGTTGACCTCTGATAACTAATACATGACCTTAATGGTATATGTTAGTTACCGTAAGAGCAAATTTAGTTTTGCCAACTTTATTTATCTTATGAATCAGATTACGTGTATTGAAAATGCATTTATAATTTTCTGATATTTTATTTAAGTGCATGTGTTACTTACCATATGAGCAAATTTAGATAAACCGGGTTTTTTCCATAATTTTTCCTTTAAAAAAAATAATAGTACGCAGCCATCAAGAACGTTAATACGGATGGCTGTCCACTACTATTTTTTTGAAAAAGTAAAAATTGTAGAAAAAAGCCCCGGTTATCTAAATTTTCTCATATGGTAAGAAACACATGCCCTTAAAATTATTTAAAATCCTTGCAATCCGTTGACATTCTAAAAAATCATTAAAAATATCTAGAAATCTTATGAAATCTCTTGAAAATCCTATAACTTTTTTGAATTCTTTACAAATCACTTGAAATTCCTTAAAATTATAAAAAAAATGTCTTGAAAATCACTTAGAATCTCTTCAATGGCTCAAAATACTTTAAGATCTTTTCGAAATCTCTCAAAATTCCTTAAACTCCTTTAAATCATTTTAAATTGCTTAAAATCCTTTGAAGTTAGTTAAAATCACTTAAAATATTTTAAAATCGCTCAAGATGTATTGAAATTTTTCGAAATCTCTTTAAATCCCCTGGAAATTCAATAAGTTTTTGAAATTCTGTAAAAATTTCTTGAAATCCCTTATAATCACTTGAAATCTCTTGAAATATTTCGAAATTATTTTTAAATACTTCGAATGTATCTTGATATCGAACCGTTTTGAATTTTTTTTTTTAAATTTGTCTGAAATCACACAAAATTTTTTTTAATTCCTTTTCAATTCCTTTCAAATCACCTTGAATTATTTAGAATTGTCCTTAAATTTTTTGGAATTCACCTTGAATTTTACTGAATTCATCTTTAATTTTTAAAGGCCTTTTGATTTCTGTTAGAGTCTTTTGACATCTTTTTAAATTCCTTTGAATTTCTCGTGAATTCTCAATTTAAATTTTATTGACTTGATGGAAATGCGACTTCGGAGGTCGTCGAGAGAGATGGTGGAGAATGGAGACACTGTAGGTACTTACTGCATCGACTGCCGACACCACTTCGACCACGCTAACCACACTTCGACCACTCGAAACAGTGATCGAAGTGAGTACTTTTCCCACTAGTGGGAGAAGTACTCACTTCAACCGCTGTGACGTCATCAGTTGAGAATTCGACAACTTCGTCCTCTCGAGACGAGTCTTCAAAGTCGCATTTCCATCGCGGGTGTTGGACAAAAGCTTTTGTTTGCTTTTAGCCAAATTTTTCACTATCTCCGTTTTGTTGGTTTAAGTTTGTTACAATTTATTATCACCTATTTCTCACCTATTTTCATTTAAAAAGTGACCTTTTCACCTTTTTTAATGACAATCGGTACTGTGATAACTGTAATTTTATGAATTTTCAATTCGACATCCCAATAAATGTAGAAATGGCTTTGTAGGGAAAAAATGCCAGCATAAGGCAGGAACCAGATAACTGATACACGGCCTTAACGACGAGTTAATTTGAATTTTATTTTTTACAGGATCCGAAGGACACGCCACCTCCTGTGCGAGTTGAGACACGAGAAGAGCGCCTTGAAAGACGAAGACGTGAACGAGCGGAGCAGACAGCTTACAAATTAGAACAAGAAATCGCCGTTTGGGACCCTGCAGGGATTCCAGCTGTCACTGCCGATCCCTTTAAAACTCTCTTTGTTGCTCGTATCGTAAGTTCATAAATCAGTTAAAATACTCAATTTTTATTCTACTGAAATATTGGTAAATAATGTTTCCCTACTTTTTTTGATTTCAGAATTACGATACGTCGGAATCAAAACTTAGAAGAGAATTTGAAGTTTACGGACCTGTCAAAAAGGTAATTTAAACAATTACTTGGTATAGAGACAAAAGTCAGGGTGTCTATTAAGAGAGAAAACCAGGAAATAATCGGGAATTCAAATGATATCGGGAAATGGCCGGGAATTGAAATGAAATAGGGAAACAGCCAGGAATTGAAGTAAATCCAGAATACAAAGTAGAATTAGGAATCGTATTTCAAGTTTTTAAAAAAGCTCATTAAATTATTTTAAATCCATTAAATTTCATGACAAGCTTAAAAATTCATAAAAAAAATTTTTGAAATCTTAAAATTTCATAAAATCCTTTAAAATTCATAAAAAATCTCTTACAATCCTTTAAGGAAGATCATGCGATAGGTAAAATCCAAGACTGATCCACCTGATTATTTTCACACATTTTAACTTATTTTTTAAAAAGATGCAGCAAGTGAAAGTTCACTGATGTGAAATTCATGCCGATAACCCTGTTTTTTGACCTTCATTTGATCATAACTTTTTAACTAATTTTTGTTTAAAAACACATGAATGGGAAAAATGTTCACAATTAAAATATCTTTACAGTAACGTGAATCTTTTTTATTAGCGATTTTTTTTTTGCTGACTTATTCCAACTTTTGTTCAGGGACAAACATTTAATAAACGGATAGTAATAATGTCAAAGTAAGCCGATCAAATATATGTGTAATTAAATCGAAATTTTGGAGTTAATAAGTGTTACTATGGACATAACAGACTTCTTTTTGTGTGAACATTAGTCACTTTTAGTCACTATTTTGTTCAAAATTGGTCACTTTTAGTCATATCTTAAAATTCCATAAAATCCCTTAAAATTAAAAAAAAAACTTTTTGATATTTCAAAAAAATAAAGCAACAAAATTTTTTTTTGACCTTTAATAACTTTCAGAGTTTTTGAGATATTTGAACGGCTCTTGTGCCAGATTGTCAGGAATGCTCGCCGGGTTCAGGAAAATCAAGAAAAATTAAAATCCAAAAATCCTTTTTTGAGTTATAGTCAAAAAACGATTTTTTGGAAATTTTGGATTTTTCAAACCTTCTGAAACTAAGTGAAACATCTAATTTCGACGAAATATAAATGATTTGTGCAATTTGAGCGAAGAATTTCAAACAATATTGCGAAAAATGACAATGTTTTGGTCAAATGAGAAAAAACTTTTTTTTTATCTTATACTAAAGTGACACTTTTTATCTGATTTCAGATTGTGGTAATTCACAATACGGTTAATGGAAAGCCTCGGGGTTACGCTTTTATTGAGTATGAACACGAAAGGGATATGCACTGTGAGTATGAAATTGAAAACATAATTTCTATCCATTTTCGATTGACCTAATAGTTTCAAACTTCATCCGAGTTAGTCTCACTTCCTGATAGATTGGAGGATGGGGGGTACTAGATAAACTTACCCATTTTCGTTGCTTCCGAAACGAGTCGGTGTTAGGGCAGTAAAACTCACATCTATATGATAAATGACTCAATCAAAGGAAATATTGGCTATTTTGATTAATACAGTTTTTATCTTGTTCTTGGTACAGCGTGGTGGCCGCTGCCGGCAACTAGTGCCGTTCGCTATTCCATGCAAAATCCCTGAACCTGCCTGATATGATAGGTTTGTATGTGTATCCAACATACAACAAAGTTTGTTAGAGTCTATGCTTATCCTGCTTAATATTTCGACTTTTCTATTAAAAAGTTAAAAAAAAAAAAAAAAAACATTTGTGGACTGAATGAGCCGATAGGGGTTACGAGATATTGGCCACACTCGTTAACCCTTAAAGCGCCATCCTATCTAATAATTTCACGAAGCGCCATGTGGGGACGTGGGCGACCCCCGCCGGAAAATTTCATTCTGCAAAGAGAGTATCCGTTATTTCAATTCAACAAAATTACTGGATACTCTCCAACTATCCTTTCAGTGCGGAGATAAGGTTATATTGATGAAAAAATTTTTGGTGCCCGTTAGAAAAAATAAATTCTTACAAAAACGTGAAAAATGACTTTTTTCACAAAAAAAATCATAATTCTGTCAATTTTCAATATTTTTACCTGAAAATTCAACCTGTAACTCTCGAAATATAGCTCTTCAAGATAAAAAAAAAACTTTAATAGTGCAGCTCCGAAAAAAGGTATTTATTTGGGAATCTGCATTGGGCCATTTCATGAAATGTGGAAGGAACGATTTTTAATGATTATTTCATTATTTTCTCATGTAATTTTTTTATTTTATTTTTTTTTAATATTTTTTTATTGGGGTCGCCCACGACCTCTAGGGCGCTTTAAGGGTTAAGGGTGTTGGATTCATGATCTAACTTCAAAATTCGATTTCCTCACTTTTCTCGACAAATATTATAATTAGATATTTTTTCGCGTTGTAGCGGTACATAGTTTCTAACTAGAATTGTAGGCACAGAACGAAAAGATATCTAATTCTTTTATTTGTTGAGTAAAATGAAAAATTTGAACTTTGAGATTAGAACTTGAATCCAAAACGCTTAAGTACTCGAATCTGACGATTCTTGCAGAAATAAAAGTTCCTTTTTTAAATGTTGATCATCAAAAGTTAGCATTCTACATTGAAATTGATCGTTGGGATTTGGGAACAAGGTTCAGGGACCATCTCGGATGCAAACAGTTCCCTATAAGCCATATCAGGTATTTTTTACACAAATGCAATCAAATCCGACCCAGTCTTGCGGATTTAATAATAGACGACTTTATGAATGTTGTACATAATGTACATTGTCTGACAGAGGTTTTATTTCGTCTTAATTATGGCCATTTGAAATTCCTTGAATTCATGACATTTTTTATTTATATATATTACGAGGCGTCGACACTTTTTAAATGAATAGATTAATTCAAAACTTCTTGAGTTGATAGAAAAGTAGGAAAGAAAGCTTTTGCTTATTTGGATCAATTAAGTGCTGATTTTGTCTTTTATTTGTATCTTTGGTTCCCTACCAAATTGCTACATTAAAACTATTCGCGGTGTATTTGAGAGTTAAATGAAATTCAGGGTGTCTTCTAATCGGCAAAACCAGAAAAAAATCGGGAATTGAAATACATTCGGGATACAAAGTCGAATTAGGAATCGTATTTAAAATTTCTTGTACATGCGACATTCACTCTTAAATCTTTTAAAATCCCTTAAATTTCATGACCTTTAAAATTATTTAAAAAAAAAAAACGAAATCTCTTAAAATTCATAAAAATCTTTTTAAAAGTCCTTAATTTCACGACGAAATTATACAAAATTTTTTTACATTCCTAAAAAAAATCTGTTGGTATCTTAAAATTTCATGAAATCTCTTGAAATTCCTTAAATTCTATGAAAGCCTTTATATTTCCTAAAAAGAATCTTTTCATTTTCCATAAAATCCATTAAAAAATCTTTTAACATTTTAAAATTCCAAGAAATTTTTTAATATCCCTTAAAATTACGTGAAAACCTTTAAAATTTTTTTAAAAAACTTTTTCAATTCCATAAAGTCCCGTAAAAACCCACAAAAAACTTCGAAATCTAACAAAACTCATTTAAAAAGTTTTTTTCTACTTTAAAATGATACGATAACTTTTGATTCTAAAAATCTCTTGAAATCCCTTAAAGTATACGTAAACATTAAAATTTCTCAAAAAAAAAAAAAATGTTTGAAATCCTTCATAATTCAATGAAATCTCTTAAATTAAATTTCATAAAAAAATTTTTTTCATATCTTAAAATTTCTAGAAAAAACTTGAAATTTTTTGAATTCAACGAAAGCCTTTAAAGTTCTTTTAAAAAATCTTTTGATCTACCTTAAAATCTCTTAAAATATTCCGAGATCGCTTGACATCTTTGTGAAATGCTTTGAAGTCTTTGACAACCTTAAAGGTATTTTATTTCTGCTTTTATTAATAGGAGATTCAATATTTACAATCGGGAATTTGGTGTGCGAATATTAGTATACACCCTGAAATTACAGATATATTTTCAAAATAATCCTAGAGGTTTGAATTTTTAATTTAACTATATAATTCATGGACTTGATTTTATTTTGCTATTTCTCTGATACTTTCATCGCAGACTATATAGATAAACGCAACCACAAGCGCGAAAGAAAAAGTATTTGTCTTCACATTAAGGTCATGTATCAGTTGTCCGACCCTTACCTTACCAGCATTTTTTTTTCTGCATTGCCATTTCTACATTTATTGAGATATCGAATTGAAAATTTCTGAAATTAAAGTAAATGCACTAAGTTACGTTTATCTGATCTTAAATATTTAAATTAATAAAAAAAACTATTTTGAATTTTTTTTTGTTTTTTTTTTTTTTTTGTTTTAAAAGAAATTTAGGACCAGATAAACGTACCTTAGTATACTTCCTTTAATTTTAGATACTTTCAACTTGATATCTCAATACATATAGAAATGTCGTTGCAGAGAAAAAAAATTACGGCAAGATAGGAATTGGATAACTAATACATGGCCTTATGTGGACCATTTTCGCGAATTCATGCTAGATTCACTGCTTCGTCGTGTTATCCTGACTCGTTAAAAGTCCTTAAGACTATCAATTTCGATCTAGAATTCTAATTAACTTGATGTCAGCCTTCAAAATTTTTTTTAAGACCATGTATCCGTTATCCGATCTCTACCTTACCGACAATATTTTCTCTGTAATGCTATTTCTACATTTATTGTGATATCGAGTTGAAAATTTGAAATTTAAAGTAAATACACTAAGATAAGCTTATTTAGTCATAACTTTTATAATTAAAAAATTTACTTTTTTTTTTTTTATAAATGAACCTCTGGCGACCAAAGGGGGATATGCGTGGATTCAGCCTGAGAAGTATTGTCTCGAAAGTTAATTTTAAAAATCGTTCGAATTTTAAGTTTAAAGACTGATACTGGTAGAGAATTTCAAGGCGCATCTTTTTTTCCTCTTGCAAAAATTTGTAGGTTTTGTCGTTTTTGAAGTAATTGGTAAAAAGTGGATTTTTCAAAAACGAAAAATTCCAATCTTTTTTCACTTCAACTCGCGAGAATTTAGTCAATTTTCAGAATTTTTTGATTTGATCAATGTTAAATGACGTGCTTAAGTCTTCTGAAATCATCTAAGCAAAAAAATATGAAAATATTGTTATAAACAAGAAAGTTTTTTATTTTTTTTTGAAACTTTGCAAAAATCATGAATTTCAACCTTCAAACGCTTCGTTTATCGAGAGAATTTTAAGCTACGGAAAACTTCCAGTGAGAAAGTTGTTCATTAAGGTTCAAAGAAGTTTTATGGAAAGTTTTAGCTCAATTGGATAAATCGTTAAAAATTATTCATGTTTGAAAATCCAAGCAGCAATCTTGACGCTGCCCTAAACACGGCTACGAATGCAGAAGAAAACAAAAAACTGTTGCTGTTATGTATTTGTTTTGGTATATCAGGACAATTCTTCTCAGGCTGCATCCACGCGTATCCCCTTTTGGTCGCCAGAGGTTCTAATGTAAATATTTAGGACCAGATAAATGTATTTTTGACATTTTCTATAAGTTTACAAATTTTCAACTCGATATCTCAATAAATGTAAAAATGGTATCACAGGAAAAAATTTTAAGTTTGGGATCGGATAACTGATATATGGCCTTAAGGCCATATATTACTTATACGATCCCTACCTTACCGATATTTTTTCTCTGCAACGTTACTTCTAAATTTATTGAGATATCAAGTTGAAAATTTCTAAAATTAAAGTTAAAGCATTAAGGTACGTTTATCTGGTCCTAAATATTTACATTTATAAAAAAAAAAAAAATTAACATTTTTTATTTCAATAAAAATTTAGGACCAGATAAACGTACCTTAGCATATTTTCTTTTGTTTTAGAAATTTTCAATTTGATATCTCAATAAATTTAGAAAAAACGTTGCAGAGAAAAAAATGTCGGTAATGTAGGGATCGGATAAGTAATACGTGGCCTTAAGTATGTTCAGATAAGTAGAGTATGTATGAGGTGTATGTTTCGGCGAGTAAGTGACTTTTCTCAAACGGTCTTTAACCCGAATAGTACATTGTTACACACATCAACTAAAAAAGTACTAAAATAACATTAGAATCATAAAAGTAAATGCGCTCGGTCTGATAGTAAGTAAACAAAGAAAAAAAAAAAAAAAGAAAGCGCACCAGGTAAAAGTAAAATAACTTCTCTGGAAATTGAACGAACTTAAGAAGACTGGGCTCGCGAGTCACAAGTTCATTTCACGATTAAAAGTACTTCTAAACTTTGAGTTAACTTCCGACGTAAGTAGCCGCGGTAGGTATTTTTTGTATCTGATATACTCTTTTCCAAAATAGAATATTCTAGGTTTAAGGTACTAAGAGTCTGTTAATTTGAAAGCCAGCGATAGAGAATTTTAATTTCTACCGTATTTAAAAATGACTTGAAAATTCTAAGTCTTTTAAAATCCCTTGAAATTCTTTAAAATCATTGAACTATATAATCAGTCAAAATCAACTCAAGAATTTCAAGTGACTCACTTCGAGACTTCGATTTTGAAGAAGTTTATTCGATATAATCACAATCTATTTTTTTTTATTATTATAAGATGGCTCACAATGTTTTGGGAATGAAGTTCCCAATTATGATATATAATAAAAGCTTTCTCTCTTTGAATAGAATTTTTCTTATTTCATTGAATTTACATTACTTAAACTTGTATCTAATTCTGAAATACTAAAAGCCAATCCATTTAATATTAATTCGAAGAAGAAGTAGTCTTTTTTGTATTTTTTTTTGTATTGATAACGTCATTTTATTAGTTGGTGATTAAATTTACAGATTTCTTATTAACCTAAATAAAATACTTGCGAAAATATAGTCATTGGGTAAGGTGACTTAAAGAATGTCATTTCAAAGATCTTCAGGAAACTTGGTGGAGAAAATTATACAAACTCGGTAAAACAATTTTGGTAGGTTTTTTAGCAGAAGTGCAATGCTACAAGTAACCATTTCTGACAATTCTTCATTCAATCAGTGGTGCATGAAAATTCCCCGAATTTTATTTTTTTAAAATTTATTTTACCTAAATTAATTTCATCTAATAATAATGTGCTATAATTTTTATCTTTTATAATTTCAATCTGACATAATTTTAATTTTTCCGAATTATTATTTTCCATGATATTTATTTTTCATGAAAATTAGGGTAAATAATTTTTATGAAAAATAAAAATTGTAGAAATAATAATTCAGAAAAATACAAATTATGTAAAATTGAAATTAGGAAGAATAAAAATGATAGCACATTATTATTAGATGAAATGAATTTAGATAAAATAAATTTAATGAATTTAATAGAATACGGGGCATTTTCATGCGGCTCATTTCACTTAGTTTTTCAAAACTAAGACCTTCCTTCACTGCAGTATCGTATGTTCTATACGTGCACGCAACAAATAAATTGAAGTATAAAAGTCGAAAGAGAATTCGTTCATTATAGTTTGAAACATGTCGTGTCGACAAGATTTGCAAAAAAATTCCCGGTGTGTTATCCATTTTCATTTACATCCAGGTTGATAAATTCCTCTTTGAAATTTCCGAATTTTTAGGTCATTTGAAATTGGTTGATTTCACAAATTATGAATTCATAATCTAACCATTTTTATTTGAGATTTCATTCGGTCTCAAATTTCTGTACATTTCTTGATATCCTCAACAGGAATGTCTTATTATTATTCTTAATAATAATACTACATTCCACTCCGGTTAATCAATCACTTTTTCGAATACATTTTTGCAACCGAATATATACAATTGTGATTATTAAATCGTAAATTTATATTTATTTAAGGGAATATTAATATTAACTTTATTATCAATATTTTTCTCCAATTTTTATCTGGATCATGTAATATTTGTTGATAAATTATTTTTCTTTTCATTTACAATAATATTATTTTATTAATGCAAACTTTCAATGATATTAACCTCGTATGTATTGATCATATTAAGCTATTTCTCAGATTTTCAAATTTTGTAAAAATCTTAGAAAAGGGGAAAGAGAAATTTTTATTTCTGTGCCATATTTGGTATTGTCAAGAGTCAGAATAGATATCAGGTTCTAGATTATCGACACGACTTGTAGGTATATATTGAACTATTCAGAGAAAGTTACAACCACAATATTGGAAATTTTAGCGGCTTACAAGCATGCTGATGGCAAAAAAATAGATGGACGAAGAGTTTTAGTGGATGTTGAACGAGCTCGAACTGTCAAAGGCTGGTTGCCTAGAAGGCTTGGTGGAGGCCTTGGAGGAACTCGAAGGGGAGGTCCCGAAGTTAATATTAAACATTCAGGGAGAGAGGACAACGAAAGGGAAAGAGAGCGATATCGTCTGGAAAGGGAGCGGGAAGCCACCGGCCGCTTCGAAAGAGATAGGTACGTATTATTTTTTACTCTTACCAACTAATCCACACTGAGAAAAGATTGGGTTAGCGGCGCGCCCAACAGGCATAGCTGCACCACCAAATGCACGAGTCGCAACGCAACCACAAATTGGAATATCTTCCTTCCCAGTTTGGGCGACCCTCGCCACCAAATCGGAAGTTTGGGCGAGCCGCGCGCCCAAATCGGAGTGTGCTGCAGCACCAACGTGTCGGTAAAGTAGTCTTTGGGGTACCTGGTCGCCCAAAGCTGATAATGTCGTAACCTCAAAACCATAGTGGCGCTGCGCTACGCAGTGTAGTGAAACAGCTATCCCAATCTTTTCTCAGTGTACGTAAGTTTGAAATGTACTTCACTTCACTTCAACCTCAATGTTGACGTTTTAATTCACCTATAGGGTTTTAGTATTTGTTTTGGTTTATGTCCACGGCTTGTTGGCACATGTCGACACTCCCAAGCTATTATGAAGTATCTTTTGCTATTGCGAAGTAAATACAACCGTTCCCATGCATGTTGACGAAGTGTAGCTACTCAAAACGGCTTATTAATTCTATAGTACGAGGATGGGGTGAAAAGTTTCCGGCCTGACCTAGAGATAGCGGCAGCAGGTCTAATTTTTAGCTTGTATTCTATAGTACTATATCTCACTAGCTTGTATATCA
>JAUESH010000042.1:1013356-1031846 GCA_032275165.1 Synergus magnus
TTATTCGCGAAATTGATCAAATGGATTATAATGAGACTGATCGGGTATCGACCGGGTACTGATCGGGTTTCCCGATCGGAAGTCCCGACCTGGCCCCGGTCTGGGCGTGTGTTTCATCCGCGATCGGGGCCAGATCGAAATTTCTGCACGGGTATATATAATTGTGGTTGCTCTCTAAAATTTAATTAGTCAAATTCCATTGATCCTCAGTAACTCTTTTCTCACAATTTCAATTAGTGCAAACTTACTGACAATCAGTGAAAAGTCCTGGAAATTTTCAGTAACTCCAGTGATGGTTACTGAAAATTTCAAAGACTTTTCGTTGATTTTCAGTAGATATATCACTGATTATAATCGTCAGAAAATAATCAATGAGAATCAGTGGAATTTAACTGGGAATCAGTGAAATTTTACTAATTCCGACTATTTGATTATTTTTCATTTAAAGAAAAAAAGTTAAATTTGCTAGCAAGATCAATTTTTTGTATCACTTTACTGAAATAGGTAGCAAATAAGGAGTCTTAGATTGAGAATAGTAATAAAAAAGTAACCTTACTGAACTAAGTATAAAAAAAGCAAGAAATTTTAATAAATTTCATAAAATGTTTCGAAGTCCTGTAAAAGTGCTTAAAATTCCATGATATCTCGTTAAAACCATTAAATGTCCTTAAAATTCCTTAAAAATCCGTAAAAATTACTAAAAATCTCATAAAATATTGTTAACTCCCATGAAATTACTTAAAATACCATTAAGTCTCGTCAAAACCATTTAAAGTCCTTAAAAGTCCTTAAGATTCTTGTGAGACCCCTTTATTTTAGTCACATACATTTAAATTCCATAAAATTTCTTAAAATCGCATGAAAACTCGTAGAAAGCCCGTCAAAATTCGTGAAAACGCTTGAAATCTTATAAGTTTTTAAAATTACTAAATATTCCATAAAATATTGTTGAAACCTCTTGAATTTCCTTGAAATGCCATGAAATCTCGTAAAACCCATTAAATATCCTTAAAATTGCTTAAACCCGTGTAGAAATAGCCCGGTTTGACCCGGCCAGAAGAAGGTTCTTCTGGTCAAACCGAGATAATATTTTGTTAATAGCCCGGCCGGGATCGGATCGGGTTCCAACCCGAACCCGGTCGGGACAAACCGCGCCACACCTGATTTAGCCCGGTTTACTATTTCTTAATTGCCCGGCCGGGATCTGACCGGGTTCTCACCGGGATCTGGTCGGGTCAAATCGGGCCACACCTTATTTAGCCCGGTTTACTATTTATTAATTTTTTGGCCTGTATCCGACTAGATTCCGGTCAGAATCTGGTCGGGACAAATCGACCAAAGATAATTTAGCAATTATTTAGTATTATAACACAAAGATTATGAAGATAGTAAATGTGAAAGCAATAAAAGTTTTCAATTTTGGAGTTTCAAAATATGCATAGAAATCACAAATTGATTGAATATTTTTATTATAATAGATTTGAAATAATAACATAAAACTTTAATATAAAAAGATTCTCTCATAAACAATAATTTTCCAAATTTCAATTTTCGCGAATACAAACATTTTTTATAAGATAATTTTAAAAAATTGTAATTAAAAAGTTTTTGTAATACGAATAGCTAATAATATAATAATACAAATATATAAATAAAGTTTCACGAAAAAATATTTGGTTTTATGACAGATAAATTAAAAATTTGCAAATAAAACATTTAAAACCACCTATTCATAAAATGTGTAAAACAAAAAAAAATCAAATATTTATCCTCGTAATTATCTCTGGCTTTTTTCAGCGAAAAAGTTAGACTGAGATTTTTTTCCATGAAATACAAGCGGTTAAGTAGCTCAATCGGTTAGGGCATGCATGTTAGGTTTCAGGATGTTAGGTCGGGGGTTCGAATCCTCAAGGGAGCGTGCGATTTTTCGAAGCGTTTTTTCATGCGATTATATGTCTAAGAGACCGTGTGCGATTACACGTATAAGAGACAATTTTTTTTTTTTTAAATTTTTCATTATATTACATTGTCAAAAACAGGTCGGTTTACGATCGGGTTATCCTATTTGTATCCGCGTTTCGACCGGGTAACCCGACCGGAATCCGACCAGCGCAGCATGACAAAACCGACCAGAATCCGACCGGGTAGCCTGACCGGATTCCGGATACAAGCAGGGCAACCCGGCCGGGATCCGGCCCGAACCCGGTCACAATTTCTACACGGGAAAGTCCTGAAAATGACTTAATATCCGATAAAATATTATTGGATTCGTTCAAATTCTTTAAAATCCCTTCAAAACCTGTAAAAGTCCTTAAAATAAAATGAAATCACATGATATTCCTTAAAATTACTTAATATCCCACAAAATATCGTAAAGGGCCTAGCCGGGTTTCCATCCAAAAAGTGCCCCCAAACCAAATAAAACTTTGCAGTTACCCTTTCGAAGTACTTGATTAAAAACTAATTTCCCGAAAATTTTAGATGTGTAGCTGTCATTTTGAATGAGTTATGGTGGATTATTGAATTTCTGTTTTTTTACTTTTTTAGCTAAACCGTTCATCCGAAAATTTCGAAAAAATTCATAGTACTTCTTTTCAATGGTAAACATATCTGTAAATTTTTTGCTAATTTTCTATACTAAAAATTGCGGAACAACTTTAGTTTTTTTCTCAAACATTAGTCACTATTAGATGTATATAATAGAATATTTGCAAATTTTTGCGAGGTGTGGACGGGGGTCAAAAAAATTAAAAACTCCTACAATCAGCATTCTCAACCGACATTGTCAACTTGTAACATTACAAGACTTTCAGAAAAAGTGTTTTCATTACGTCTGGGCATCCTTTATCAGTAATTATTAATGCAAAAATGTTTTGCGACATTTATGGCAAAAATTTTTTACACAATTTTCAGATAAAACTTTTTGAACATGTGGACATTAATAATTAATAATAAAGTATGCTCAGACGTAATGAAAACACTTTTTCTGAAAGCCTTGTAATGTTACAAGTTGACAATGTCGGTTGAGAATGCTGATTATAGGAGTTTTTAATTTTTTTGACCCCCGTTCACACCTCGCAAAAATTTGCAAAAATTCTATTATATACATCTAATAGTGACTAATGTTTGAGAAAAAAACTAAAGTTGTTCCGCAATTTTTAGTATTGAAAATTCGCATGCAAAAAATTTTGCAATTTTTTTCCTTGTGAATTTTGCGTGTTAAAATTCGAAAAAAATTTACAGAGATGTCTACCATTGAAAAGAAGTAGTGTGAATTTTTTCGAAATTTTCGGTTGAACGGTTTAGCTAAAAAAGTCAAAAAACAGAAATTCAATAATCCACCATAACTCATTCAAAATGACAGCTACAGATCTAAAATTTTTGGGAAATTTGTTTTTAGTCAAGTACTTCGAAAGGGTAACTGCAAAGCTTTATTTGGTTTGGGGGCACTTTTTGCATGGAAACCCGGCTAGCCCCTTTCCTTAAAATTACTTAAAATACCACAAAATATCGTAAAATTCCTTCAAATTCTTTAAAATCCCATGAAATCGACAACAATGTGTTCGATATATGGTAACATTACTTTTTTAAGACAGGATAATTACTGAAAATTCCATGAAATCATCGAATATGTCATCAATTTCAAATAAATGAAAAATTCTCGCTCTTGGGAATATTCTCGACAGTAAATTCCCGAGAAACGTGAAACTCAACTCAACTGCCAGACGTACGCTTTCCCCCACCAGCTTTTTCTTCTCCCACTTCCGAAAGCACTTTGCGCACGTCGAGCTTTTCCCGCGCGCGTGGCGCCATCGCGCTAGGTTGCCGCGCGGCATTAACCAGCCGCGCTCGCTCGTTCCTCGTGTCCTACGTTCACTTCTTCTCTTCTTCTTCTTCTTCTTCTTCTTCTTCTTCTTCTTGTTCCTTCTCCTTCTCCTCCTCTCCTTCTCCTTCTCCTCCACCTCCTCTTCTTCTTCCTCTTCCTTCATTCATTCATCATTCACCCTCTCCACTCTTTCTCTCTCTTTCTTTCCTACCATCTATCCCGGTCACTGGTACATAGCTTCGAGCTGTCGGACACAAAACCCATTTAGCGTTCGAAGCATCGCAGTACTCCGAACAGGAGGAGGTAGTGCACCCACATCAAAGCTCCACACCGGGTTTCGGGGTGATTGTGACGGCGTGCGTCATACACGCCGAGATCCGAGCAACGCACGGTTTCACTCCGAATCGACGATACTCCTCTCAGTGCGAGCAAAACGACGACGGGGGGTGGTGGGTGGTGGGTGGCGGCGAGGTAGGTCCTTCCGCCTAGAGGAAAAGAGATCACAGTGTAACGTGCGCGATGCCGTCGACGGTGCGATGCTTCGAGACCCGCGCGAGTTTCCGATCATCGCAATCCTCCAAATCCTGATCCTGACCCTAATGATAATCCTGACCCAGCATTATCTCAATACTTAATATCAATATCAACACCAATATAAATATCTCAGAAACTCCTTCCAAAATCCGAATCTTCCGTCCTAAAGTGTCAGGTTCAGAGGGTCGTGTCGTCCCTCTCAGAGAAAAAGAGAAGCAGAGAGTCAGTGAGGCGGAAGCTGGGGAGAAGGATCTTCTACTTGGAACTGGAACTGAATCAAGCAGCCGCCCCCATGCAACATGCAGATGATCCTGGTTGCTGGCGGGTGAGTCCATCGTTTAACCGCCTCGGAGAATTTTCTTCCAATTCCACCACCCCCAAGGCGGGAGCGCCAATGCTCTGCATGCCACCTTCGTTTTTTTTTACTTTGGACAACACGTGGTGCGAGAGAGTACTAGTGTGTAGGATGAGCGCTTGGATGATCGATGTCATTAATATCGTGCCAGAATGCCAGAAAGCCGCCTCCACGATATCAGGAATTGCTATAATGAATTTCGCGAAAATTGGATAAATCATATGTTGAGGAACATTTGCGAGAATTGAGACCACGGGCTTCAGTCTTGTTTCAGCGAACAGAGCGAAATTGACGGATTTCAAGTTTAGCTCGACCCGGTCAATAGTACTGCAGGCTCTCGTTAAATCAAGGTTGCCAGTGGTTTCCTGATTTATGAAGAGTAAGACGAGATCAATTATTCTCGATAATTGTGCCTCGTCAGTTATTGAAAATAATGTCGCACAAAAAATCGATTCGAATACATAAATCTCGGATAATGTTGACATTATTCTCTGATTATTCTGGATATTCGCATAAATTCGGAATAAAAAAAATGCAGATGCAGCTTCAATTCTTTTGCCAAATGCCAATTATTTACCGTTGAGCTGTTTATTGTTCTCTAATTATGTTTTTTTTTTACAGTATTCTCCAGTAGCCCATTATATAAAATACATCATTTAGTAAACATTTAATCGTTTAAAAATGCCAAAATTAAAGAAAAAAACAACGAAACAGAGAAATCTGGAGAAAAGGTAATTAATGAAAGAAAAGCTAAATAATGAACATTTCAAAGGACAGGAACAATAACAAGAGAGTATTTATAAAAAACGAAAAAGAGAAGATACATCATTTACCGAAGAAGACATTTTTCAACAAAAACCAACTAATTTTATAATCCATTTACCGAATGCTTCAATTATCGTTAGAGTTTCTAGAATTATGTTATTTTTGTACTTCCTTGTAATGCCCTTATTTATTGAGTTGAGATCCTTCCCTTATTACATTCTCATCAGAGAATGTATTAGATTTGTGTAAAATTTGACCCCCCCCCGGTTTTGTTAAATGTCCACGTTCTGTGACCTCCTGAACCCGAAAACATGTTTTTACGAATGTGTCTGTTTGTCTGTAGATTTTTAGTTTGTTAGCACGATAACTTTCGAAAGAATTAATAGATTGGATTGGCCTTTGGTATACTCGTTTAGAGTCATAAAATTAAGATCAAGTTCGTTAGCCAGAAATTTTGGACAAGAATTCAAAAAGTTAGAGCATTTTGAAAATTTTTGAGACCACTTTTTTTTTTAATTTACAAATTCTATGTACGCTTATATAATACTTTTTGGCGGATTTTTTTTGAAATTTGAATAAATTATTATTAATTGGTTCTACCAAAAATGATCTTTGTAACTCTGTAATTCCCCCTCCCTCTACTGTTATTTATTTAATATAGAATTGAGCAAGCTATTTTTTTAATCTACCCTAAATTTGGTTTCTTTTGTCTATTTGCATTTGGTAATTTTGATTTATCTTTTTGGTTTTTATAGATTTTTCTCATTGGGTTGTCTTTCTATCTCTTTACATTGTTTTTTAATAATCATATTTACCAGACAGTGTTTCGCACACACAAATTATAAGAAAAGTCAGACTAGATTCATAAAAAACTGTGTCTGGTGCCTATAAGCTTTCCCAAGGTTAATGGGTTAAGGTCACCAAAACTTTTACGAGTCGCTTAAAAACTGGGCAAGCTTGCCAAAAACCTTGAAGGGTCCTTATTGCAAATTCCTAAAAGACCCTATGTGGGTTACATGGATTTGTGTCCCGAGAGTAACGTGTTTCTAGGTCGGCGTGGGAATTTCAATAGGAACATGGGAATTTTCATTTGAAGATACATCCTCTTATGAAAATTAGAGGATTCAATTTAAACTTAATGTAATCTACGCATTTTATTAGGGAAGAGATTCTTTGCAATTCTTTACTGTATTGACTCCTAATTAATATTCTCATCAATTAAACTAATATTCAGATCAACACAAGCTTAGATCTGTCTAAGTTGATTTATAAACATAGTTGAAACTAAGTGATTGAAACTAAGCGAAACAAATAGAAGCTCGAGATACAATTGATAATTAATTTTCATGAAGTAAACTTTGAATAAGTTTACTGGTTTGCGGTTTACCTATAGCGCTGCTCTCATTTAATTCTCTGCATTTAATTAAAAATTGAATGAATTCAAAAGGAATAAAATTGTATGAATGAACGAATGAATTTTATGATTTTTATTTTCAAAAGTTTAAAGTAAAATTTTCTTTCTTAACGAATTTCAATATTTTATTAGATTTGTCATCTTTTCCCTTTTTTTTCAATTGATAAAGTTAAATCATAGGAAAAGTTATTGATATTGGAATTATAGGATAATCCCGGGTCATTTACTAAAATAATAAGTAAGAACAATCTTTTAAAGCTGAAAATAGTTTTAATTGATACTTACGAAATCTTTTGAAATCCTTTCAAATTCTTTTAATTCGTTTAAAATCTTTTTAAATCGTTTTAAATCTTTTCTAAATCTCATAAAATGTCTTTAAAACTTACAAAATCTGTTGAAACTCTACCAAATTCTTTAAAATCTTTATAAATCACTTGAAAATTATTGAAATTGGTTAAAATAATATAAAATATCTTAAAATCGCTTTAGATTCTCTAAAATCTTCAAAAATTACTTAAATTGCTTGAAATTCACTTAAATCTTTAAAAATACCTTGGAATTTCTTAAAATCACCTCAAATTGCTTGAAGTTCCTTAAAATCACTTGAAATTTCTTTCAAACTTCAAGTTTGATGCATATTGTGTTTGGAATGTTTGTTTTTTGACTACGTATAACTCAAAAACGGTTTTTTGGATTTTAATTTTCCTTCATTTTTCTGAATCCGCCGAGCATTCCTGAGAATAATCGTTAAAATCTAAATTATTTTGAAATCTCTTAAAATTCTTTCGTTTCGAATCACTTAAAATGGCTTAAAATCTTTTAAATCACTTGAAATTCTTTAAAATCATGAAAAATATCGCGAAATCTTATGAAAATCCTGAAACTTGTTTGATTCCTTAAGAAATCCCTTGCAATTCCGTAAAATCGTTTGAAATCTCTTGAAGTACCTTGAATTTTTATGAATCAATTAAAATTTCTTAGAATCTTTCAAAACTTTTGAAATCTCTTCAATTTTCCCTTGAAATTTCTTAAAGTCTTTTGAAACACTTTAATTTCTTTATAGTCATTCCAAATATCTTGAAATATTTTTAATTGCAAAATAAATTTTTTGAAATTCTTCAAATTTAGGTTGATATCGAATTTTTTTGAATTGTTTTCAATTAACTTTGCATATTGTTCTTTGATTTCTTTAGAATTCTTTTAGATTCTTTAGACTTCTTTTGAATTGATAATGAGACACAATTAATAATTAATTTTCGTGAAGTAAACTTTGAATAAGTTTACTGGGTTCCGGTTTACCAATAGCACTCCACGAGTCTGATTTAATTCTCTCCATTTAATTAAAAATTGAATAAATCCAAAAGAAATTGCAATGAATGAATGAATGTTATCATTTTGCTTTCCGAGAGTTTCGAGTATAATTTTAAGTCTCGACGAATTTCAATATTTTATTAAATTTGAGGATTACAGACACCTGTTTCACAACGAGAAAACTTACAACTTGAAACTTTACGTAAAACGATAAGCGTCAATCAAAAACTTCTTATATCACGAAAATCAATTGATCAGCTGTTCCTCTTGAATTAAAGGCTATATACACTTTATATCTATATAGGCATTATGCTTTGATCATCTCTTTTTTTATTACGAGTTTTTATACGCTTTACTTTATAAACTGTAAAATTCTCGGAATCTTAGCAAAGTTTATGAGCAACTTTATTGGAAACTATAAAAAAAACCAGTAAATCATTTACTTTTTCAACAATTATAAAATAACCTTGTTTTCGAGTGAAAATGCAGTATTCCCAGATATTGATGGTTTCAGTAACATTTGAAATGTAGATATGTATCCTCATGGTTACATTATGCGTGCAAAGTAATAAATTCAACTTTGATTGGATTAATAAAAGACAAACCGACTAAATTAATTATATCCCCGATCCTTTTACACCGTTTTTATTTAAAAGGGTTAAATATCATTTTTAAATTTAACTAGTCTATACAAACTATTTTCTTTATACAAATATCGTAAAATTATGTAACGTTTTCGTGAAATTCCAAAAAATGATGTAAAATCCCTTGAAATTCTTTTGAATTCCACAAAACCCCAACAACTTCTGTGAAATCCCAGGAAATCTCGTAAAATGCCTTAAAATTTCTGAAAATCCCAAATAAAACCCTTGAAATCATGTAAAAATCTTTCAAATCCCAGGAAATCTCGTGAAAGACCTTAAATTTGCTGAAAATCTCAATAAACTTAATAAAAACCCTTGAAATCCAATAAAAGACCATAAAATCATAAGAAATCTCGTGAAATTACTTAATATAAGAAAATTTCATGTTCCTGAAAATCTAATAAAATCTAGGTAAATCCCTTCAGATTCTTAAAAATTCCTTAAAAACTCAAAAACTTTCGTAAAATCGCAGGAAATCTCTCTAAATTCCTTAAAATTTCTAAAAATCTCAACAAATTTCATAAAAACCCTTGAAATCCTTTAAAAGTCTTTCAAATCTCATGAAACCTCGTGAAATCCTTTCAAATTTTGTGATATGCCTTAAAATCTCTTACAATACGTTAAAATTATTTAATATCACATAAAATATTGTTAAATCCTTTAAATTACTTAAAATCCCACGAAATATCGTGAAATTATATGTTTTCGTAAAATCCTTTGAAATTCCTTAAAATGCCATGAAATCTCTTTAAAACCGATAAAAGTCCTTAAAATTCTATAATATCCCAATAAATTCTTGTAGAATCCCATATCTCTTTAAATTTCGTAAAATGACTTGATTTTTTTTTAGATTCCTTAAAATAAAAACTTTTTGAAAGCAAACTGATATCTTTGTAAACCACACTTATTAAGTAAGATGTGCGCTTCAGTACCTATTCAGTGAAATTTTCTAAAAAAAAAAAAAAAAGTGATAAAGACTCCATTAACTGTAATATGATATTTTAAAATTATTTTTATTATGTCACTCTGAAATTTTTAGGAGATATTCTCAAAACTATAACGAATATTTGAATCCTTGAAAAAACGATTTTTAAGAGGTCGATTTTCCGTAAATGCTAAATTTTTAAAACAATTGCATATTTTTTATATAAAGAAAACGAATAATTTTTTCATTCATCGCTATATATGCAAAGTGTAGGTAATCGTTGAATTTACCTGAAAATTTCATTGTTTTATGAAAAAATGGTTTACGAGCTGGAAGATTTAAAAAAATTCTTAATTTTTTCTACTCCAGATGTTTAAACGCGTGTAACTTGAAAAGTTTGCATATCATGTCGAAATAAAAAAATACGTGTTTACTTTTTTGTATCTAAAACACGAAAAAAATATTTAAGGCGATTTTATTTTTCAGTTTTAAATATGATATAGATTCACCCATATACTTTTGAGTATGATTCAAAAATCTTTATTTGACTGAGAAGTGGAAGGAATACGGGATATGAGAATTCGGATTGGGTCAGGGTCATCCCACTTTTATTTCTATCTGGACGGAAAAGAATTTTTCTCCCGAATAGTCTTGAATACTTCAAGCCGGATAACCGATATCCTTTTTTCATTTTAGAAAAAAACCTTCTTTATATCACAGTCATCACAGATCGTCACGTACCATTTACCTTTTCTCACCTTTTTCTCTAAAAACCTGTGTTTCAGTTGATAAATTTGAATTATATGAAAAATTATTGATATTGAAATTATAGAAGAATTCCGGGTCCTTTCCCGTTTGAAAAAATTTTTCAGGTAATTGAGATAATAAGGAAGGACAAACTTTAAAGTTGAAAATATTTTTATAACTTACAATTTTTTTAAATCTTTTAAATTTAATTTAAATCCTTAAAAAAAAGTTGGAAACCCCGTCAGTTGCTTAAAGTCACAATGTTTTGAAATATTTGAACACCTGCGAAATTTCTTCAAAATCTTTAACATCTTCTGAATTCTTTTAAAATCCCCTAAAGTTCTATAAACTCATTTAAAATCTCTTCAAATACTTTAGATCATTTTAAAGCCCTTTAAATCGCTTGAAATTCTTTAAAATCATTATAAAAATGTCCTTAAAATCTCTTGAAATCCTTTTAAATCTTTTCGAAATATCTTAAAATTCCTTAAAGCTCTTTAAAACCATTTTAAATCTTTTACAATTCTTTAAAATTTATTCATTAAAGATGACTGGAAAAATTACAAAATCCCGTTATAAATCCCTCCAAATTCTTTCAAAATCCCTTGAAATTGGTTAAAATATTATAAAATTTCTTAAAATCCTTCTAAATCTTTTCAAATCAAGTCAAATCACTATAGTAAATCTTGAACATTTGACATCATTCGCAATCCTTGAAATCTCTTGAAATCACTTGAAAATGTTCGAAATCACATGAAATCTTTTAAAATCCTTCTAAGTCCTTTAAAACACCCTTCAAATCCGGAGAGATTCTTTAAAATCACTTGATATCTCTTCAACATCCTTGAATTTCCTTAAAATCGCTTAAAATATTTTGAAATCTTCGAACTCTCTCGAAATTCTTTGGAATCATGATAAAAGTCTCAAAATCTTATGAAAATAATTAACCTTTTTTAAATCCTTAAAAAATTTCTTCATTTTCCTTAACCTCGTATAAAATCTCTTGATATACTTTGCAATTTTTTGAAATCAATTAAAACTTCTTAAAATCTTTCTAAAATATTTGAAATTCCTTCAATTTTCTTGAAATCCTTTATAATCATTCCAAATATCTTGAAATCTTTTTTAATTTCAATTCACCTTGAATTTTATTGAATCCGCCTTAATTTGTACAAAGCTCTTTTAATTTCTTTAGAATTCTTTTGGATTATTTTGACTTCTTTTGAATTCCTTTAAGTTTTCTTCATTTTTTTGTTACCTATTTCCCACCAATTTTTACCAAAAAATCACGTTTTCACTTTTTTTTTTTTGAATATCAATATGTATTGTGATGACTGATATCAGGAAAAAGTGAACTGAGCTAAATGAAATAAGAGAAATAGATTCCTAAAATAGAACTTTCTCTTTCAATAATTTATGCTCGATATTTATCTCTGAATAAGATACTTTTTACGAGTAGAGATTGTTTTTTTCTACATGGAAACTAGAAATTAGAAATTAAAAATATTACATCATCCGAAACACATAATCAGATGTAGGAATAAATCTTGTCAGAATTGATAGAAATATAGTCAAAACAATGTTGCAAGATTCTCATTCGATGAGTCTATTTATATGACTCTTGCGGTTAAGATGCATGATATAAATAAAAACGGTCATTATAAAAACGAGGGTTTGTTGATGTATCTCTTAAAAATCCTTGGAATCAATTAGATTATAGCATGAATTTTAGATAATATATTTTTTAAATACTGCATAAAATGTTGAAAATGTTAGCTTATTTATACAAATATTTGAATACTTCATTTTGAGAAAGAACAATTACTATTGTTATAAACATTTTTATAAGCAATTAGAATTTTTTTTCATTTTTTACATAGAATGTTTATAACAATAAAAATTATTAAGATATTGTCATTATTTGTTATTGAAATATTACTCTCCAGTTGTCTGGAAGATGTTTTAGCTGAGAAGTTACTTTTTTTCTGATTGAAAGTGGATAATTTTGGAATTTGTTTATAATTTTGTTTATAAGTTTGTGCCATTGAGTACTTCATCCATGTATTTGTTTATATAATATGTTTATAACAATTAGCTTCAAACTCAAACTAATTATATATATTATGTTCCTTATGAGTACCAACATTGATTCGGATGTCCAGTAAGATTATTGAGGTCATTTAGTCCGAAAAAAAAAATCATATTCTCAAAAAGTGTAATTTTTCTTAATTATTTACTTATATAAATAATTAGTCACAGTGTGCAGCGGTCGGCTAATATATTTTCCTCCTTCTCTCAAAGTTTGAGCCAAGTTTTTTTATTTATTATAAGAATAAAACTAGGAAAAAAAATGAATTGAAAATATGCAACAACCCCATTTATGGGATCAAACAATCATGGAAAATGGAAGAGGACGTTTTAAGGCCTCGACCGCACTGCTTTTACTCCTCTCCATTATTCGTTTTCTCTCCACCCCGTTCAATCGTCCTGATTCTGCATATCGAAAACATGGTGCTCAATTGAAGGGCTCACTAAAACCTCTCTGACCTACTGCGCGATTTATGTTCTTCTGTATCATTCGAGACCTGAAAGCGGAAAATCCGATAAAAAAGAAACATAAAATGATGATATTGCGTCCATCAAGCACGTAAGAAAAACTAAGACAATATTATAGCAATAGGAAAAAGAAATACTTTAATGGACTATAACCATTAACACTAATTAAGTTACTGCAACTTTTTTATGATCAAATCTTTTTTTCGCTTATATTTGATAAGATCCCTTTTACGTAATGCTGGGTAGTGAGGGTCGTAGAGCCGTAAGAGTGAGTGAGAGCGTAGGATGACGTCACGCGATAGGATAGATGAGTTTTCTAGAACGGGGGGAATCCAAAGAGGGTCGAATCGGTATGCCGCTCGTCTCAATGGTCAGGAGTCCGGCAACCGGTCCACGAAGGAATAATAAGGAGACCCAACTGCCAGTGGGAAGCCTTTCGAAACTGGCAATAGAAAAATTACCGTAAGTGGCAGATTTATCCGCAGGAAGACTGAAATTAAGTGCGCATGTGCGCAGTTGTCCTCTTCCTATTCATGGAAAAGTGTGCGAGTGAAAATTTTTTTCAAATTATTGTGAGCTAGAGAAGCTATGTTACTTTGTTTAGAGTTATACAAGTTGTAACATTTTTTCGAATTTGCAAATAATTACTGGTGTTTAATATAATTGATACTTCTGGTTAAGTTAATATAAGATTTTTCTAGATAAAGGCGTACATTATAAAAAAAAACCTTTAACTTTACAATCCTTTTATGATTTCTTTGTCACGTTAAAAATTTAGAAGGTACTTACTCATACTTTTCCTTCTCAAAACTTGTTCACACATCTTTCACAAGTACTAAAAATACTATTTATATATTTATCTAGTATCGTTTGTGTTATGAACAACAAACAAACATAACCTGTCTAACTTAAAATAATTTGACAAACTTTCTCACTCGCACACTTTCCCGTGAATAGGAGGAGAACTGCGCACATGCGCACTCGATTGAAGTCTTCCTGCGAATAAGTCTGCCACTTACGGTAATGTTTCTATTGCCAAGTGGCGACACGGAGTTAGATCTCCTTTGCAGTCGCCTCTATTTACCTTGCCACGGTTGGGACCGTAGGGGAGTAATTTTCGTGAAAACGATGTTCCCCCACTCTCGAGCCTAACGCGTGCATCACAAAGAGAAACAATTCTCGGACTGTCTCAGACGCCGAGCCGTCTCGGTCGTGGTGGGGGAAGAGCTCGATCGAGAAATAAAGAGAGCGACAAAGTAAGTAGAGGCGACTGTATTTATTTTCCTCACAGCGATTTACAGAGTGTAGCACAAGCGTCGGTTACAAAGTGCGTAGGGCCCACGACGGATAGTCGATCGTGGAGGTTTAGAGCGGGGACCTAATAGCGGGTACCGTCCTAGGTCTGGCGAGTTGGGGATTGGCAACCAGTCCCGATCGTAGATGAACTACCCAGAGACCGGCAGCCGGTCCAGGGTGTTTGGAGCTAGAACCTAGAGCGGAAACCGTCTAGGTCTAGTTAATTGAGGGCTGGCAACCAGGCATAACCAATCTGCCAATTTCGTGTCGAGCGCGCCCTTTTAAGGCCCAAGGGTTGCATAGGAGGCCGTGGGTGAGGGCAGAGTCGAATGGAGGGAGATGCGCGAGATGAGTTTTCTCGTAGGGATGGGTAATGCTCGGTGAGAATCGATTCCTCGATTCCGACTTATGCGTGGATTCCGCGGAACCGAAGAGTCGATGGTGGGAATCGATTCTTCGATTCCGATTCCAATATTCCCCCACTCTTAAAAAAGCCCGCTTAAGTTCAAAATTTTAAAGGGTACACGGGCAGTATTTGGAAAGGTTTATTGGGAAAATTAAAAACAGTGAAATAAATATAAATTTAAATTGATGTTTAAATGTTTTTTTAATAAAATTTATAAACTTTCATTCATTTTTTGCACACTTAGAAAGTAAAAGGCTAGATCGGAATCGATGTCGATTCCGACGAAGAATCGATTCCAAAGAATCGAAGAATCGACACCAAGGAATTGATTCTTCGAAGGAATCGGAATCGACTTGGCCATCCCTATTTTCTCGATCGCCGCGCTCGCCTGCATCCCCGCTCTGCTACACCAGCGTAAGTGAAAAGTGTCTCCGCCGCGTCGTAGTCAGACTTAAGTCTGAATATTCCGAGGCGAAAATTATTTTCCTTTCCCATAAGCGATTTTATTTCTATTCTTATTCTATTTCTTAAAATTTATTTAAGTGGCTTTCTGAGTTAGCAATGGCGTTTGGTCTATGCGCATGGGCGTATAACATATTTAACGTTAAATCAGAGTGTCTACTGTGTGGGAATTTAAAGAAATCCGGGAATTGACTGGGAATTTTAAAAAAATCCGAGAAAATCCAGGAATTGTCCTTGATTTTATTTTTGATGTGGAAAATGCATTTCCAGTTTGATAAAATTTTTCCGGATAATCAATCAAAATATTTTTATTTGACACTTGCAACTTGAATTCTTCTTAATCCTGTAAAATTTCTTGAAAATCCTTAAACTCTTGTGAATTTTTTGACATCCCTTCAACTTCTTTAGAATCATTTAAAATCTTTCGTAAGAAAATTTTTAAAAATGCCATGAAATCTCCCCATGGAGAAATCGAGATTGTGAACTGATAGAATCCGACTAGTTTTGAGACGCTGTTCTATTTAGGGTTCTATTTAGAACTTCTATCCAGGCTCTGACCAGAATATCTTTAAAATGCCGTGAAATCTTGTTGATTATAGTTAAGAACTTGAAATTACGTAAAATCAATTTTAAATATTTCGAACTCGAAATCTAATTGAATTGAACGTTAATTAAACGTTAGGTTGAAAATTGATCCCCCACGTGCCGTAAGCCTTTATTCTTTAGTATACCGTTCTTATATTCTAATCTTGCATTTGAGCACAAGAACTTGTACTTCTTGATTATTTCTTATACTAACTTCTTGATTCTTGTCAAAGGCGAAACTGAACCTATATATGAATTCCTCTTGAATCTGAAGGGTCGTCAGTGTTCTTCAACATTCCCTCGTGACTCGAATGCAGGATCTCGTTGAGGGGTTGGAGCCTATAATAGACATCGCTACATACATATATATATATATATATACATTAGCTGCATGTAACGTACACACATCAGTATAATACTATTATATTTGACACTAGCCATTCAAAGCAATGACTTAAGGCTGAATACTCGAAAACGATATTTTTCGATTTTTCGAAATATCTTCCGTCGTCTTTCTGCATGCTTTCTTTCAGGAAAACAACAAACATTGTGTTTTATAACGCGTTGTAATTATTCACAATAAATAAGATATTTAAAATAAAAACTAGCAACTATGATCTGCGCGATCAGCATGCGCTTAATTTCTCGTTTTTTGTAGAGATGCATAACGAGAAAATACGAGACAAAAATTAATTTGCTTCAAACACGATCAGAGGAGTAAAAGCTTGATGGCAAACGAGAATCTCGTTTTTAGCGAGACAAAACGAGACGAGAATTCTCGATCGATTTTTTTAATGTGGATTCTTGATCTACTTAATGTTTTGAACACATCTAGATATGTTTGGGACAAGTCTCGTTTTTGTCCCGTATGTGCTCGTTATGCATTACTAGTTTTTTTCACTCCTTTTGCTAAAATGATTCAGAAGATTCTAAAAAATTTCAAATCAAAGGACTTTAAAATGTTTTAAGGGATTTCAAAAGTATGCAAAATAATTCAGAATTTTTGAAATATAAAAACGTATAATTCCTTGACTAATTTCAGGGATCTCAATAAGTTTCATAAAATTATTATACTTAAAATTCCGTAATATATCGTTAAATCTTTTTAAATTACTCATAAATTCCATGAAATGTCATTGAATCTCATAAAATTCCTAAAAATCAAATGAAATTTCTTAAAATCCATTGAATCCCTTAAAGGTCCTTAAAATTATTTAATATCCTATAAAATATCGTAAAATCATTTAAAATTACTTAAAATTCCACACAGTGTCGGCAGATCCCTTAAAATTATTTAAAATCCCATGGAATCTCATGAAATCCCTTAAAATTTCTGAAAATCCAAATAAACGTAAGATGCTTTTAAATTCCTTAAAATTATTCAAAATCCCATGAAATCTCGTAAAATATCTTTAAATACCGGAAAATTCAATGAAATTTCGTAAAATTCCTTGAAAATTTCTTTGAATTCTATAAAATCCCATAAATTGGTAAAATACTTTAAAATTTCTGAAAATCATAATAAATTTCATAAAATTACTTGAAATATCATGCAATCCATTAATATTTCTAAAATTTCAATAAATTTGGCAAAATTTGTATTCTCTATATACCTATTAGCCATTATTTTGACAACGAATCAAGTTTTCGACAACAATGTGTTCGATATTTTCGAGATATATGGTAACATCACTTTTAAAGATAAGATAACGAAAAAAAAAAGGAAATTTCTTTTGTTTTTACTCTTTAGACTTTAAAAAATATTTTTATTTAATATCAATAATAACAATAATAATAATAATAATAATTGATCTTTATAAGTAGCCAATTATGATTTGACATTATGCAGTTATACATATATTACCAAATTCGATTTTTTTTCCATTGAAACAAAGAGATTATAATTAAACTCTGAGCATCACAGAAAGTAGATGCAGTGATTTGGTTCTTTGATTTCCAACAAAAATAGCAAATAGCATTGAACTCGACTGCTTCAGTTATGTTTAGCTTGTTGAACTAATTCGATTATTTTTGGACTCACATATAACGGTCCAACTCCCGTTGGAATCGATCAGAATTGGAACATTTTTTTCGAAACAAAACCCTTCGCCTCCAGGACAAAATATTTTGAAAGAAATTGAATTATTAAAAGAATAAATTACTTGACATATTACCATCAATTTTTTGACGGAAATAGCAGTCTGTTTCTTTAGCCATACCAACATAAATATTTTTTAGAATTCATATATTTTGATCGCAGTTTTACATTTCATTTAGTTTACAAACATGCTACTTCTTTACTCTTCTTTTACTCATATACACTCTCATTAGTGAAGTTGTTTTCGCAAAGAGCATACTGAAATGTTTATTTAGTCTCAAAGGTAACTCAATGTCATAAAATCTTTTAAAGATTTCCTCAGTGGAATAAACATAAGATTTCGGTCTAAGGTCTGCTTTATAAATTCGCTACTCTTTTCTAAGGTCATATGTTAATGCAGGTTTCTATGCCCTTTATTATTAAACTAGCAATATTATACGCGCTTCGCAGCCCGCAGGAAACATTGCATGGACAATTAATAATATTCACATAATCCATTTGATCAATTTCGCGAATAAAGATCGATTTATAAATTATAAAATATTATTTATTTGAAACTGCAGTAC
>JAUESH010000042.1:1103539-1120145 GCA_032275165.1 Synergus magnus
CGCGGAGGCTAGAAGGTGGGGGTAACGTTCGAGCGCAGTTGAGGAGAAGGCGCCCTATTGAGAGGCTCGACTGTATAATTTCGCGCGTAAAACCAAGCATACAGTCCCGTTCACACTACAACTGTTACGACGTAACATTTACAATACTTTTCTTCCACACTCTAGGCGTGCGTTCAGATTTCTCATCCGGGTGTACCTCGGGTACTGCGTCGTTTTCTTACAAATCGAAATTTCAATATGTAAGAAAAGGACGCAGTATCCGAAGTGCACCCGGGTGGGAAACCTGAACGCACCTTAGGAAGTGTGGAAAGGAAGAGTGATCGCTCCGAGATTTCCGCTCGCTCGCAATTTCGTCAAATAGTTATTGCGCATGCTCGTTCGGGCCGGAGACCACTACGCATGTTCTGTCAATCAACGCCAGATCTACCATGTCGACAAATTCAAATATTGCATTGAATATTCACGCCTTGACGTCCAAGACGAAACTTATGGAAATTTACTATTGAAAAATGACTTCCCGTCACAACGAAAGAGTACGAATGAGTGACATAGCAATATTATCGAGCATCTTCGGGCTTTTTCGGGTCTCTTAGAGAGTACGACTACTGAAAATAGACCTATGGTTGGGGGAGTATGGTTACTAAGCGTACGAACAGTGAGGAGTACGATTAGCGGGAATCGACTGTATTACTATTATTATTACTATTATTATTATTATCCTTTACACTTATTCGTAGCTAATTATGAGGTTAATCCATCTTTTAAGATTTTCCACAGAGATCTTTTAATATTTTAAGCTTAAGACAAATTGAATTTTTACGTCACGTTCTTAAGAAAATTGTTGTCAAGTGTCAAAAAAATATGCGAGTTTTTCGGCTTTTGCAAAATCAAAGCGAACCTTAGTCTATTGCAGGCCTTACAGACCGATTTCTATATCCCCTATTGTATCCTATATTCAGTTGAGGTCCTTAATGTCCCCTATTTTCCAGATTTGGGCCCTGAAGTATCCCATCATCAATCAACATTGTAAAATATTCTTTAAGTTTTTATTAAGTCGGCAGATTACAGTCTTCATACAGTCTTTCCACTAATTCTCCTGTTTTCTCCTTTTTTTAAGAATTCCTCTTTTTTCCCTTGTTTTCAAGAAAATTCTCCTTTTCCACTTTTATTTTGTTAAAAATTCAATTATATCTATCTTTTTGGTTGAAAAGTAAAATATTTTGAATCACTTTCGAATATAATCACTAAAAAAATCACTTTTTAGGGTGGAAATAAATTTTCTTTGTTGAAAATACAACTTTTTTTTTTTTGTTGAAAATTTATCTTTTTTCGTCGAAAATATTTTTCCCTATTTTTTCCCATATGGACTATGAGGTCTGCTATTGTTAAATTTCAATTTTTAAATTTGGCATATGAATGTCGAAAGTGGAATTTTTATGAATCGATGAATTTACATGGAATAAATTTCTAAAGGATGAATCAACCTTTAGTGTAACATAAATTAACATAATAGACAATCTTACCAAATAGATCAATTTACTTAATGTAGACTTGCTTTGCAATTACAATGATTGGAAACATTATTGGAAAAACGCTCAGTACAGAAAAGAGTAATAAAAATTTTTGAAAAATTCCCTTATGGGAAACAAATTTTAAAGTGTGATGTAAACTGAAATTATTGTGTAAATTTAATGTATAATTATTGTAATGCACTGATTTTTCTATTTAGTTAGTGTCGTTGAAAAGCAAAAGTTCTGAGTGATTTAGAAATTGGAAACATTTGGCAATTTATAATAATTTTTCAAAGTAGATTATAAAGTACTTGATCTAGTTTTAATGCTTTTCTACATTACATAGAACTGTTACTTGAAATATTCGCCATTAGTGTGATCATTAATACACGTAGTGCTTTTCATACAATTTATTCCGTAGACGAACGTAATCTTAGCAAACGATAGCACCTTAACAGCGAGTTTCTGGCGATTACTATCTAATTGCCTTTCTAATCAATAATTGAATCACTTGAAATTAAGGTCCCTTTACGTAATTTAGGACTAGTATATCTTTTCATGAAATAGATAGAAATAATATGCAATCTATTTGTGTAAAGGTTACAATATAATTCAAAACCTTCAGAACTTTTGACCTGCATATTGCAAATCGAGTGCTGACCCATTTCTGATTAAACAAATTTGTCTCTACAATTTTGAAAGTAAATTTATTTATTTGTACAATGCATGTCGATTAAAATACTAAATATTCAAGAGTTATGTATCTATGCTTATCAACTTAATATTTATTTTTTAATAAGGAAAATGACAAGGAGAGGACGCGAGTAGTTTTTTTGTTAATTATTATTTTACTTATTATTATTATTATTTATTTTTCTTCTTTTATATATTTTTTCATTTATTCAGCAAGATTTGCTTTCAGGCCATTTTAGAAAAAAAAGGACTCAACATTTTTCTTTTAATTTTTTCAAATGTTTTTTCTAATTGTTGAAAAAAATTTTTTTTTTTTCAAATTCGTTCTTAAATTTGTTAAAATTTTTTATTTGTCCAGTCGATTCTGACTAACCGCACACTTCTTAATGTCCCCTTACGCACGAATGAGTGAGGCAGCAATATTTTCGGGCGTCTTCGGGCCTCTTTAGACGTTGTCGGACCTCTTCGGGCTTCTTCGAGTGTGCAGTTACTAAAAGAAGACTTATGGCGGAGGGGGGGTATGCAGTGACTCAAAGTGTTCACTTTGGAAAGTGTGCGGTTAATCAGAGTCAGCTGTAAATTATTACAAATAATAATAATAGTACAATGATCATTACAAAAAATGTGAATCAATAAAAAAATCAATTTACGCCCTTTCCTTGTGAGAGAGTTGACTATAGGAATAATAACGACAGAGAGCGCAAAGATAAATTAAATTCGTACTGAATAATTAAAATTCATTAAAAACATGAATTCATTACACAGTTCGACAAAATTTGACTTTTTTTGCCACCTAAATGAAACTTATAGTCTCTCGTACATTTTTTAGCGCTGAATCCAAATCCAACCGAAGAATTACTCTAGATTCTCTAGAACGTCAGGATTTCGAGATATCCTAATCTGAAAGTGCCAAGAAAATGGTTTTTGGTGATATTTGAAGTTATGTTATAAGAACAGTGAATTTTTTTGCTTGTTTCTGTCTACGCTAACATCTAGTACTACTCTTCCCTTTTACATTCCATTTGTGATCTGTTAGATTCGATTTTTCTTTCTCGAGATATACCAATTTCAATCTATAGTACTTCGTAAGCATTAGGCATCATAGCCTAATAACTCGTTTTAAACTTTTTTAAACAATCCTTTCTAACATTGCCTGATAATATTATGAGGAATTGTTAAAAAATATTCCCTGCTGAACGTAAAGATATAGAAATTCTATCTCTTTCAATCTCCTTCTATCTCCGGCCTATCCCCGTCTATCTCTTTCTATCTCCTTATCAATCCACATCCACGTCTATCTCTTTGAATCTCCTCTTTTATATCCATTTTCTATCTCTTTTCTATCAATGCCTATTTCTTTCTATCTCCATCTCAATCCACATCCACGTCTATCTCCTTCAATCCCCACTTCTCTATCTCTTTCTATCCCCTTGTCAATCAAAATCACTCCTACCTCTTTCACTCTTCATTTCAATGTCCTTTTCTATCTCTTGCCAATCCCCGTCTATCTCTGTCTATCTTCTTGTTAATCTTTATTCGCTCCTATCGCTTTCAATCCTCAGTTCTCTATTCTTTCCTATCTCTCGCCTATTCTTGTCTATTCCTTCTATCTTCTTATCAATCTCAACTCACTCCCATGTCTTTCAATCCCTGCTTCTCAGTTCCTTCTTATCTCTCGCCTATGTCTTTCTATCTCTTTTGTTAATCTAAATTCGCTTCTATCTCTTTCGATTCCCAATTCTCTATACCTTCCTATTTCTCACCTATTCTTGTCTACCCTTTTCTCCTTGTCAATCTCAGCTCACTCCTATGTCTTCCAATCCCCACTTCTCTATTGCTTCCTATCTCTCGCCTATTCTCTTCTATCTCTTTCTATCTCTTTGTCAATCTCAATTCGCTCCTATGTCTTTCAATCCCCACTTCTCTATGTCTTCCCATCTTTTGCCTATTTTCGTTTATACTTTTCTATCTCCTTGCCAATCAAAATCGCTCTTATCTCTTTCAATCCTCACTTCTATATCCCTTTCTATTTCTCGTCTATCTCTTCCTATCTCTTTGTTAATATCAATTCGCTTCTATTTCTTTTAATCCCCACTTCTTTATTCCTTCCCATTTCTCGCCCATTCTCGTCTATACCTTTCTATCTCCTTGTCAATCTCAATTCGCTCCTATCTCTTACAATCCCCACTCCTATATCCCTTTCTATCGCTTGCTTATTCCTGTCTATCTCTTTCTATTTCCTCACTTCTCTATTCCTTCCTATCTCTCACCTATTCTTGTATATCCCTTTCTATCTCTTTGCCAATCTCAACTTACTCTAATCTCTTTCAATCTGTCAATCAAAATTCACTTTTATCTTTATCAATATCTTATTCTCTATTCCTTTCTATCTCTCGCCTATCCATCTACCTCTTTCTTTCTCCTTGTCCATCGAAATTCACTCCTATCAGTTTCTATCCCACCCTAGTTCAAAACCTATTTCTTTCAATGCCTTCTTCTTTGTCTCAGCGTAACTCTTTTCTATTCAAATCCATCCTTGTCTATCTCAGTTCGGTTCAATTATTTCGTTTTAAAAAAGTAGTTATTAGCAATTAATTGAGGGCATATGGGAGAAGAGCGGATTAAAAGATAAAGGAGTGGAAACATATTGGCGCAAGGAAATAGAAAGTAAATAGAAGTTGAAGACTAGAAGTAGGATAAGGTAGAGAAACGAGAGGATTGAAATAGATAGTTTAGTGATTATACTGACAAAGAGATTGAAAGAGATAAAGATGGATAGACGAAAGATAGGCTGGGATAGAAATAAGGAGATTAAAAGAGATAGGTTAGTGATTATAACGACTGAAAAAGAGATTTAAAAAGACAAAGGTGTATAGACGAGAGATAAAAGAGGAAATTTAAGACATAATTTATAGATATTAACAAAGAGATTGAACAAGATAGAGTAGGGTACACAAGATAGACTGGATAGAGTTCCTTCGGATGAGTGATATTGGTTTGTATCGCATAACTTTTAAGTCTTAAGCTAATTAAGCTAATTAAGTTAGCTCAATGGACTAAGCGTTGGGCAGCGAACTCGATGCGCGTGAGTTCGCGTCCCTATAGATGCAAACTTTTCAGTGTAATATGTGTTAGTGGTAACATTAGAATAATATGTATATACAAAATATTGTATTCATAAAATTATCATGCATGTTTAAAATATGAAACATAATAAGTTAATTAGGGAGAGATAGCATTAGGGATAGAAAGAGATAAAAATTTCTAACGGGGGTGGATAGATTTAGGGATAGAAAAATAATAAAATTTTTCCTATAGATAGACTGAGAGATAGAAAGAGATAGATATTACCAGAAACAGAGATAGACTGAGGCATAGGAAGAGATAAATATCACCGGATATGGGGATAGACTGAAAACCGTTTTTTTTTTTTACACTTTCAGATTTGGATATCTCGAAATTCTGACATTCTAGAGTTATTCTGCAATCAGATTTGGATTCAATGCCAAAAAATCTACGAGAAACTATAGGTTTCATTTAGATGGTAAAATTTTGTTGAACAGTGTTTTCAATAAACTTTATTGTATTAATTTTCTTGAAATAAATCTCTGATTATAAACATAGTTTTCGTGATATTCGTCATATGCTGTCGGTAAATGAACTGTCATACCGCAATTTTCTCTGCTGGAAATCTGGGTTTTGATTGATCTTTGTGTAAAATAAAGAGCGTAATTCATTGAAAAAGGTTTTACTCCAAAAAATTTAGGTTTGAGAGATTGTCGTTTTTATAAGTTAATTTTTTATTTTTAAAACAATATTTAACAATAAATAGTATTTCAAATTGTAAGAATTAATTCAAAATTTCCTCTTTTTTTGGTGCAAAATGAGAATTTAAAATATGAACAAGTTATTTTCAAATAATGCTTTTAAACTTTGCTTTTCTATTGTCGAATAAAAAAAATTAATGAACTTTGAAAACATACAGCTTGGAGTGATTTAGATATAATTCTTTATTTTTATAAAATTTGGAACTTCTCCATCTGCATTCACTTCCTCGGAAAATAACAATCTGTACTTTCTAGATCTTACCTTTTTTTTTAAAGATTTCGCGCAAGGTTAAACAAGCAAGGAAAACATTTATTTTTTCACTTATTTTTCCGGATCACGTTTTAAAAATATTTTTTTTATTGTTTTGAACGTTTCACACCAATCTCATTCTTTTCCACAGCGAAGCTTATTCCTTGTTATTTCTAGATTCAAAAACAGTTTTAAGGGCATTGCATAAACGAACTCTGAAATTTTTGTGTTCCCTCTACGGTTACGCCAATACACTGTCGCAGCAGACTATATAGCTGCGCGTGAGATGGCAAATAAATTTCATTTTCACGCCGGGAATCTTATAATTATGCACAAATCCGGCATTTATGAAACATGTGATGGTTATACAGCAAATTCTATAACTCCCAACTATAAATCAATAAGAAAGAATTTCGCGATTGATAACGCACAAAGCCGTAAATAGTGGCCAAACCTCAACAACACCACCGGAAAATAATAAAGTTTTGACATCTAGATTATCAGGCAACACGTCACAGCAGACAATATGGCAGCGCAGGAGATTAAATTTCACGCTGGGAATCTTATCATTATGCACAACTCCGGCAGTTAAGAAACAAACGACGGTTATACAGCAAATTCTATAACTCCCAACTATAAGTCAATAAGAAAGAATTTCGCGATTGATAAAGCACAAAACCGTAAATAGGGGCCAAACTTCAACAACACCATCGCAAGATGATAAAGTTTTGACCCTGATTTTGATGTTTACCGTAGCATTAGAAGCGACATATTACCGACCGAAAATGTGAGTACGCGAGTGATACAAATTTTTGGTCGATAACACATGTCGCTGTTGATGCGGTGAACGACTGACGCTCTAGATGTCAAAACTTTATCATTTTCCGATGGTGTCGTTAAAGTTTGGCCCCTATTTACGGCTTTGTACGTTATCAATCGCAAAAATCTTTCTTATTGACTTATAGTTGGGAGTTATAGAATTTGCTGTATAACCCTTGTTTATTTCATAACTGCCGGAGTTGTGCATAATGATAAGGTTCCCAGCGTGAAATTTAATCTCCCGCGCAACCATATTGTCTGCTGTGACGTGATGCCTAATAATCTAGATGTCAAAACTTTATCATTTTCCGATGGTGTTAATGAGGTTTGGCCCCTATTTACGGCTTTGTGCGTTATCAATCGCGAAACTCTTTCTTATTGATTTATAGTTGGGAGTTATAGAATTTGCTGTATAACCCTCGCATGTTTCATAAATGCCGGAGTTGTGCATAATCATAAGATTCCCGGCATGAAAATTAAATCTATCTGCCATCTCCCGCGCAGCGATATTGTCTGCTGTAACAGTGCATTGGTGGAACCACAAAAATCTCAGAGTTCGTTTACGCAATGCCCTTAAGAGGGATTGTTTTAAAGTTTTGATTAACTTAAAAATCGAAGGCAGGAAGTGAAACAAAATTTAAAAAAAATTTTAACTGGTTTGAATTTCCGTCTTAAAAATATATAAACTTTTTGAGAAATCTTCATTTGGTCTAAAAAAAATAAAATCAATAAAAAAAAATAAATCATTGGGCAAGATGGGGATATGGGAGTGTAGGGATGGGGGATATAAAGTACTGTAAGCAGTGATGATAAGTTACTTTTTAAAAGGAACTAGTTACCGCTACATCACGAAAAAAAGTAAATAGTTACTAATATCGTTACCATTTTAAAATATAACTTTTTCTCACTTATTTTTTCAAAAAAAAAGTAACTGTCGTTACTTTTTTCGTTACTTTTATATTTTTAAAATATTAGAAATATATAATTTTTTTATATGTCATCGGATTCCTTTGGCTCTGTACAATTATGATCTTTAGACTATCTTGAAATAATATATCTAAACGAAAAAATGTTTTTTTCAAAATTTACAAAATGGCGAACCCCGGAAGCAAAATTACAATTTCCACAATTAATAACAAAATCTTGTCAAATTCTTACAAGAGTGAGATTTATTTATCAGAAAGCATGTGATGACAATGAAAATTCAAAATTTTTTTAAAATTCAAGATGTCAGCCCAAGGTTCCTTTTAAACTCATTATTTCTTTGTTTCTCGATGAAAACTTTTCAGGTGTCAACTAAAAGGTTACATTATTGTAAAGAAACATTTCATAATGCACGAGTAAAAATTTTTAAAAATTCAAAATGGCCCCTTATGAAATACTCAATGAGTATTTTCATTTAGATATATTTTTATCAACATAGTCTAAAGATCATAATTGTTCAGAGCTAAAGGATTCCGATGAAATATAAAAAATGACCTGCATTTGAAAATTACGGTAATTTTTCCCATGTTAATTACATGAGAAACTTTGAGTGCCTCGGGCCACATGTTAATATTAACCGATTTCGCTCAAATTTGGTGGAGATCATCTTTTTGGTCATTCCAATAAAATAGGGAGGTGATAGCAAAGAAATTCGAAAAAAATACACCAAGAGTAAATAAGGGCCACTCTACTTACTGTACATAAAAACAAAATATATCTACCTGTAACCAAGGGATGTCTAACGCGTGAGTAAATGAGTAAAAACCTGTCAACTCGTCAATCCCCTCTCTTACTACCTTTCATGGGTTCATGTGGGAAACGTGGCGTACAGAGTCGTCGAGTCGCCTCGGTAGCCGGGTGGACGGAGCCGAGTGGCCCCGAAGGACGCTCGAGCCTCGCGCTATTCGCCAGTGGCGAAACGAGAAGAGGAGATTTCTTGGTTAAGGCTGGGAGAAGGGGATAAAAAGGAGGAAAGGAGGAAAGGAGAAGCTCGAGAACTTCGCGTTGGACATCACTGCTCTAACCATTCGAATAGACAAAATGAAAAAATCTTTGCAGAAGCAATAAACTATATTCATTGCCGTAATAAAAAAATTCTGTACTGTATTTCAAAAATAACGACAAAAGTAACGATTTTTATCGTTATCGTTACTGAAAAAAATTTAACTAGTTACCAATTCGTAACCCGATAACAAAAGTAACTTCGTTACTGTCATCGTTACCAAGAAAATATGTAACTAATTAAAGCAACTAGTTACTTTTAACTAGTTACTTCCTATCACTGACTGTAAGGCACTTCTGTCTTTTTCAATAATTTTATGACTCCTCGGGGGAGGGGTTCCAGTAAAGAGGGTCGTAAAATTTATTCGGGTCGATGGGATGTGTAAGTTCCAAGACGGGGGATTTAAAGTAGTGTGGGATACTTTCACATCCTGCCTAACGATTTCATGATCTCTCAGGGATGTGAGAGGTTCAGTAATGGCGGTCGGAAAATTCATTGAGAATAATGGAAATTTCAGAGTAAGGGATATAAAGTACTGTAAGGCACTTTCTCGTCCTCCAAACGATTTAACCACCCCTTAGGTGGGAGGAAGCTTCAGTAAAGGGGGTTAGAAAATTTATTGGGATCGATGGGGATATGGGAGTCTAGGGTTGGGGGATAGCAAGTACTGTGAGGTACTTTTATCTCTTACAAGGATTTTACGACCTCTCTTGGGATGGGCTTCGGTAAAGGGGGTCGTAAAATCCATTCGGCCGATAGGAATGAGTTTTAAACTATTATAGGGCACTTTTACGTCCTCTCCACTAATTTTATAAACCCTCAGGGGGAAAGGTTGTGGTAAAGGGGGTCGTAGAATCCATTGGTGACGATGAAAGTATGGAAATGTCAGGGTGGGAATATAACATATAATACTGTAAAACACTTAAACCTCCTCACTTTACGGAGCTAAATGGCCTGGTTTTATCAAAAAATATTTATTATTGGGAGCGTAAAGTTGGGGGTCCTAAATTTACTCATACGGCAATTACCACATGCCCTTAAGTAAATTAATTTTTTTTTAAATTTAAAATCGAAGAAAACTGAAACCGACCGCGAGGTCCAAATATTTCGACGAAAATGAAGATTTCCCAATGGTTTTACAAACCGAAGATGATTTGGAAAAGTCATAAAAATAAATAATTTTAGTCTTCACCCTTTTTCTTGTTTCATAATGAAACTTTGTTTTTCGTAAGCTTTATTGTGTATTAATACATCTGGTTTTTCTACAAAATTGAGATTTCTTGTGGAATTACGTAAGTGAACGAACTGGATTTATAGATGGAAATATAGCAGCGTGTTTACGAGCGCGAGAATGCAATATGAGAGGTTTAGTAGCGGTAAGGTCCTGTTTCAGGAGTGATCCTGTTCAGCTCTGTTGTCTACTTCGCGGAGGCTGGATCACAGGACAGCTTCTTCAAATCGATACCAAACGCGTTTTGGTGGGCGGTGGTCACAATGACGACCGTGGGCTACGGGGACATGAGGTATATGAAATGTCGCTGATATTTCTGAACGCGCTTTCTTCCTTATCTTGCAGGTGTGGTGCTATTCTCCTCAGCGGTATACTTCGCGGAGGCTGGCTCCGAGAATTCGTTCTTCAAATCCATTCCGGACGCGTTCTGGTGGGCCGTTGTCACGATGACGACCGTGGGCTATGGTGACATGACGTATGATGTACTCACTTTCATTAACACTTTAGTTAATGCCACAGTATGTCCCTCTTGTGCTGTCGTTTGTACCTGGTTTACATTACTAATTCGTTGATTGATTGATTAATTTCGTTGACTACTCGTACTGCCCTCACATACATACATATACAGCTACTATTATATTATATATCACAGTACATTTTATTTTCTTACCCTTGCCTACATTATCATCATATTATAAATATTATAAATAATATCATCCCATGCAGAGTCGAGTAGGGGCCAAACCCGCAAGTTGGTGCTCCGAAAACTTGACTTGTAGGGAATTACTGTTATTATAATTTATCATCGAGTTTCCCATCTTGTATATTTTATATGTTCCGCGTCTAAGGGTTGGCTCTCTCTAGTCATCCCCACTCTTGTACTTAGCAACGAGTTGTAGGATAAAAGTGTGTTCCTATAGAATAGTTGTATTTAGATAATTAATTACTAGACAAGGTCTAGGATCAGAAAAAAGTTCACACCAACGGTTAGTCACTAATCGGATTTATTATAGAGACATGTGGATTGCACGCACAGTCGGAGATACACGTCTTGCTCCCGTTACGGCCCGTCACCAAGTGGACGAGGAAAATGGCGTAGCTAAGTACAAGAGTGGATATGACTAGAGAGTCAACCCTTAGACGCGGAGCATATAAAATATACAAGATGGGAAACTCGATGGTAAATTATAATAACGGTAATTCCCTATAGACTCTGGGGAGTATGAACATTGAACATTTATTATATCCGTTTTATCTAGGCGAGTTTCCCTAGCTTTTAGTCAACTCGCATTCTATGTATAGTTCATGTTCCAGTTATGAAGGATATGGTGGTAATAACATTTATATGTTTCCTAAATCTGACTCCAAGTTAGATCTTACTGCATACAGTATAGGTTCAAATAATCGGACACTGATATATAAACTCAACTCCATTTATTGTAAAAATCTCAAGTGCAATGTGCATCCAAGTGCATCACAGTCTCGAGACATATTAATACGTCACTGACGCCCGACTAACAACTGACTAGCTAACATGGCCGCCGTATGAAGAACATGAACTATACATAGAATGCAAGGTGACTAGAAAGGAAACTTGCCTAGACAAAATGGACATAATAAAAAATGTTCATATTCCCCACAGTCACTACACCAAAATTTCTACATTGGATACGTCGGATTCCATGTTAAACTCGAAACAATTATTCATCTCGTAGATGTGCCAATCCATTGAAAATATTTTCAATATTTTCATTCTCCCGATATAGTTGAAATTTCCATCCTCCATCGTATTAAAAATATGTGGAAATCTTATCGGGCAATAAATTTCTTACATGCTTTAGAGAAATGATGTAAAGAAATGAGAAACGACACAAAATGAATCTTGAAACTGGTGATGGGATATCGAAAAAAAAATCGATATTTTAAATATCGGTTTATCCATGCATGTAAGAATTAACGGACGGAGAGCATAAAGTGCCATCTTAGGCGAGGGGGTTAACTTGGTATATCGGGAGGGACGAAGTTACTCCCACTCCTTCGGTGGACCACTCGGGATTGGATAGTAGAACGCGCATGAGCCGCGCGTTATTTGAAAGGGAATGCTGAATATTATTTCTATGAAAGAAAACTAGAATCGTTGCAAATAATAGAAATGACAATTATTATTTCACGTAAAAAATAATGAGCCTAATATAAATGAGCATAATATAAATTAATTACTGATATTAGTGATATTATAACGTTTTAGAGCCAAACATAACTTGAAGCTCAAATAACTTACCGATGGATGATAAGTCACTTTTCTACGATTTCTATACCACTTTTCTTATCCGTCGTACTTTTCTGAAACGTTTTTACAATTTTTCACCACACATTTCCCGTTTACACGCCTTTTTACCCTCATTTTCACAGCATTAATATTTATTTGTTCACTATTTTCAAAGGACACTGCAATTTTAATCAACTCAAACCAACAGACCAATCACTGAGCGTCCACCAAAGGAGTAGGGAGAGTAGGCGTGGTCTGCGTCATCCCCTTACTTACGCGTTGCCAGATCCCGCAGGTTTGTGCTCCGTCCCGTTAATTCGTACGTCCATGGGTATATCGGAAACAAAATATCGATATATCGGTTTAAAAATATCGATTATGTCGATATTTTAAATTATTTTAAATAACTAAATAAATAATATAGAAATTTTTATATTTTAATTATTTATATAATTATATAAATTTAATGAATTAAATGATTAAAAAATATTATTAATTTAAAATTGAAATTAGATTTAAGTTTTATTGTTAATTGTGTTGGTGTGACTACGTGTAACCTAACCTCAATTTCGGTACATTATCATTTTTTTTTATGGATTGTCAAATCTCACACACTTGCCAAATTGCCAACAATAATTACAAAAATGGCTTTTCTAACTGAAAAGCAAAGCGATATCCCAATTTTTCGCCCACTTTCGACGAAAAAAATTAATTTTATATAAACTCCTATGTAAACAATGTTTTGCATTCCATCAGTTGATAATGCATGATAGATTTTCACGTTACCGACCGAGTGTGACGTGAGCTTAGAATATGTATTCAATATATATCCTAAATACCGATATTTTTTATATTTCGATATCGATATCCGCTTACTACTTGAAATTTCTGCTTTAAGGCCATGTATTGCTTATCCGATCCCTACCTTACCGACATTTCTTTCTCTGCAACGTTACTTCTAAATTTATTGAAATAAAAAAAAATGTTTAAATAATTTTTTTTTATAAATGTAAATATTTAGGACCAGATAAACGTACCTTAATGCTTTAACTTTAATTTTCGAAATTTTCAATTTGATATCTCAATACATTTAAAAGTAACGTTGCAGAGAAAAAAATATCGGTAAGGTAGGGATCGGATAAGTTATACATGGCCTTAAATGAGCACAAGATAATTCAAGAACCACTGATCAGTTTTTTATGTTCTTGGGTTTGCTTTAAAGTGGAAATTTCACTGTTCATTTTGTCCGGTTCCAACTTATTGCATCATTTCTCTAAAGCATGATAATTAATTATATTAGTTCAACATTGTATGGAGTTTTACCAAATTTAATTTAAAAATTAATGTAAAAAAGTTTGTAATTTTTATTCAAAAGAGACATTTTACGTGGTTTCAATTATTCCCAATAGTGTATACAGTGGTAATTAATTATTGTTTTCTACGATCCAAGCTACCTTATTTAATTTAAATATTGGTGTATGATAAAGTTTTAAGTTCAAATAAATTGAATCAATTTTCTTACAATAAATCAATTAAATACAAAAAAGTAACTACATATTATATTTTTGGTCTATAACTTCAAAACGAATTGTACCTAATATATTTATTTTTATATTTTTAAAAGAACTGTATTATATTTTGATTATATCATGAGAGTAAAAATATTCAAAAAAGGATTCAAACTCGCTTTGTTAATAATCAATGGATTGAACTAGATATTTCAAAAAATTATACTAGTGCATTACTGTTTCAGAATTTTGAATGTCTACTTTTGTTTCTTGGTGACATATTTTAAGAAAAAAGATTACAAATTTTATTTCAATTAGTCGGAAAAAAATTTAATTCTGCTCAAGATTAGACCAATCTTACCCCTTAAATGCCACACGTCAAAAAAATATCAATAAATGCTACACGGGGTCCATTGGACCCCAGCGTAGAAAACTGTAAATAATTTCTCGAGTTTTGAATATACTCACCTGAAACTTATTGTGAATGTTCCTGAAAGTCTTGTGAACAATATGCTTTTGCTCATGTAAAAGAATTCAGATGTTCATATAGTGAAGAAAAATGTTTATTTGAAGCAAGAATTATAGAATTTATTTACGATTGAAAAAACCTTGGGGTCCAAAGGACCCCGTGTGGCATTTAAGGGTTAAACTGAAATAACCGGTCAATTCTATAAGAACATGTTCTCTAAAAGGTACTAATAACAGTAATATAGAACAGACGGCACGAAGCAACTTTTGCCATCTAAGTAAAGGTTATAATCCGTAATGTTACACACCAGTAATGTAGGTTATCGGTAAGGCAGGTTTCTACCAAGGTTCGAATCTCAGTCGGTATGGATGAGATCAGCCTTACCAATAATCTAAGTTACTGACAATCTGCAGTACCGACAGCATGTCACTTATCATGGATCAGAACCTTTATTCGGATGTTAAAAGTGGTTTCGTACCGGCTTAATTATACTACTAATTACTGCTTTATTCAGTTGATAAAGAATAATTTTAAAAAATAGAAAGAGAAAGAATAATTAAATTGCCAAAAATTCCTAACTTCCTGAAATATTTTTTCATTAATTTTTTATATTCGGTATTTATTTTTTCGATATTTTTATTTAGTCCCGAGAAGATTAAAAAGTGTAGAATTTGCACCTTTTATAGAATAATATAAAGAGTTGATTGGACTGCTTTCATTTTGGCCTGGTAACTTTATAACTTTTCGATCTATGTGTTAATAATAAATTCAGAATTTGTAAATAATACATTTTTCATTTTATTAAAAAATATAAAAATTTCTTTCAAGTTCAACGAAATGATTTAACTGTTTGTCCTCATAGTATACAAATTTTTAAAAATCTCTTAGATGAACAATTCTCGTTAGTACGACATGGAGTCTCCCACATACGTCATATTAAGTCATACATCTCATTACACGATAATTATTAAGCCATACTGTGCCATATATTACAAACCAGAGGTTGAATCGCCCGTTACTCTAGTTACGCCTGTTTATTCAAAAATTTTTTAAGACGTCTCTATTGTTAAAAATATCACTGCTATCATAGTTTTCATCTATTCTATCATATATTGGCCTTGAAGTAGATTTAGATTTCAACTGGCACGATGCTTTCATAATTTCATATACATAACGTTTTTCATAACGTTTTTTACACCAAAGTAACAAAGTTATGTTCAGCTTTCCCCTCAGATCTGAAATCTCTTTTCTTCACATTGAATATAATTCTCTTCTTTTTCAATAAAAATCCTGCTTTAATAAGCAATTATTATTATTATTATTATTATTATTATTATTATTATTATTATTATTATTATTATTATTATTATTTCCTACAATTCTCTAAACAGTTGCAGACTCTCTAATCGCGAATTGGGGTTTAAGAGGTTACACCACCCTGGCGCTTAGAAAAATAGGTATAAAAATTTTATAAAAATTTTTTTGTTTCTGTGCAGTTATTAAATATATAAAATTATTGTTATTTTACACATTTACATAGTAGTTTTATAAACAATTTGAAATAATAATGAATAAAAAAAGTTAAAAAATGACGGAGATATATGTTTATCTCAAAACTAATTTTTTTATACTGGTGTACACGATATCTCAAAATCTACTCAACCGATTTTGTTCAACTTTGCAACACATAATCTTTATAATATTAGCTATCTCGTGACGTAGGGAAAATTTAAAAAATTTTTTTTGTAGAAATGACAGCTATTTGAAAGAAAAATCTCTCATTTTCATCGAAATTTTGAGTTTAAAAAATTCATAACATACAAGATATAGCTTCACTTGTTTTAACTATCAGTATCCCTACACTGAAAAAAATTTCTTTCGAATTTTGTATGGATCAAACCTACTAATAAAGCACCCCACTTCATAGGACAAAAACGCACGAAACCTGTACTCTCTCGGTATGAGTCACTGATCTATATAATAACTGGATAGCGGATGGAACACAATTTTTGCGACCAATAGAACGCCATTTTGATTTAGAA
>JAUESH010000042.1:1120245-1131043 GCA_032275165.1 Synergus magnus
TTTAATTTTTAAAAATAATGAAATAAAACCTGAAAATATGTAAACTAAAACAATTTTATGCAATTCTTAATTATTATGTTATTTTAAATCCAGCATTTCAAATTAATTCGATTTTGAATCGCGCGCGTAAAATTTTGACCAATGGGAGAATTTCTCCAGGGGTAAGCCTAAATGATGCGCGCGCAGGCTGCCACCTTTGAGAGCACTGCCGAGGTTAGTTCTAAATCAAAATGGCGTTCTATTAGTCGCATCACTTTTACACAGCATCCGCTATCCAGTTATTATATAGATCAGTGGTATGAGTTGTTGCTTTGGTACAAAGTGAAGTTGGCATGTTGGCATGTTGTCTTACCGAGAGAGTACGAGTTTCATGCGTTTTTGTCCTGTGACGTAGGGTGCTTTATTAGTAAGTTTAGATCCATGCGAAAATCGAAAGAAATTTTTTTCAGTGTAGTTTTGACACTTATTATTCATAATGTAGAGATGTGTTTTTATCAACGAAGCGCTCTTAATTTTTTTTCCGTGTGTACACCAGTTTTAAAAAATTAGTTTCGAGAAAAAAGCATATCTCCGTCATTAAAAAATTTTTTTAAATCTTTATTATTTCCAATTATTCATAAAACTACTGTGTAAATTTGTAATATAACAATTATTTTATATACTTAATAACTACGTCCAAAAAAATGTTTATTTTTATACCTATTTTGCCGAGCGCCAGGGTGGTGTAGCCCCTTAATAAACTGATCCAATCAACTCCAAAAAAAATTAGAAAACACTTTTCTTTCTTAATACTTACTGAAGTATCAGCCCCCGCAAACTTTTTTGCTCCTATTTTCACAAATTTTTAGGCATTATCCGCAATCGTGATCATTATCAGCAAATGAGTGGGATTTAATGAGGCGACTAATCGATAAAAGGCCGCTGACACTTTACTCGCACTGACGTGACGATTTGTAAACTATCACGAAGGGCTTTGCAGTCTTTAACTGACACATATCATTTCTTGCATATTTAGAATTCTACACTTTTCAAAATTTAGCTTTTGTCATTCTCTTGAAATATTATATTTTTTATAAATTATCAAATGTAAATTCGTATTTAATATTACTAATTCCTTTCGATTGTTCCTTCTTTCGCAGTATGAAGTTAGTTCTCAGTGATGCTTATGTTTTTTCGTTTTTTTTTTTTTTAATTTTTACATTCTTGTCATATGAGAAGATACTTACTACAAACAAACATAAATAAATAAATTTTATAAATTTTACTACGTCTGTAATGTTTTTTGCTATAATAATTTATGAGTGGCACCAATTACGTTAATGATGAAAATTATTGTAATATTCTCATGAAAATGTGAATTCTTTTAAAAAAAAATTTTTTTAATCATATTTTTTAATGTAAATTTTGAAGTAACGGGCGAAAAATTGATCTTTCGTGGGAAATTATCAAACTAAAGTAACTCCTTATCATTATTTCTTCAAAAAAGTAACGGGTTACCGTTAACGTTAACCAAAATAATTAACGGTAATGTAACGCGATTAAAATTAACTAATTACTTCCAAGCATTGAAATTTACTTCCATGACTCCTGAAAATTCCTTAAAATATGAAAAAATCTCGTGAAAATCCTTTAATTTTCGTAAAGTAAATTAAAATTTTTTTTTATTGAACATACAACTGTCAATTCTTCGTTATTTAATGGGCAATCATCGACATCCTGAAATTTTGGACATTCCAGCCTCAAAATTGAGAAAATGCCAATTCAAAGTAAAAATTTTCCAACTGAATAATTGTGTAGGATTCTATTTGTGCAAAAAGAGTCCCATTAGCAAAGTATCGATTCTGATTTAAATATAGAAATGACAATTGACTGCAAAATCATAGAATAAAATTCGTTCCTATTTTTTATTAATTTATTGAAATTGTTTTCTTCTTTTCTTGAAATACGAGGCAGGTACGAATTTGCATGGGCTTTTCTCACTTGTGTTTTGTACATCTGTTAATAAGGTATTTGCGTGACAAGTCGTGATTGCACACTTCATGCGAGGTTTGACTGCTATTTTTCGCACGTGAAGTATTTAAAACGCACTGCTGGCAACTTTATCAGGCATTTACGAAAGCAGTTTTTTTTAACTAACAAATAATTTTCCGAGTTTTTACGTTACATAAAGTCTTCCCGAGAAATTGCCCTAAAATGCATGAATTTGAACCTGTTATCCATGGAATGTTCAAAGGGCATGTGGTTGATGATTAAATATTGATTATGTTTCACGATAGACAAAATACCTTCGTAGGGAATGCAGGTTGCTAATTGAGTTTCAGAGAGGAAAATAGACTAACTATATTACCCTAATGGCTACTTTTGTATGTTGCCAAAACTTCTATAATTCACTTTTTATGAGACGCATGAATATTCCCTAAATTTCACTTGACATGATTTTCATTTGAACGAAAATTAAGTAACCTAATAACCGTTTGGCATAAATTTTATTTATTTGAATTTTCAATCGACATAAGTTGTATTTGTCCTAACTGCCATTTATCATAATTTCTATTTTACCGAACTCTCATTTAGCATAATTTTCACATTTCCGAATTTACATACAGCATAATATTTATGTATACTAATTTTCATTTAATCCAATTTCTATTTTTTCGAAATATTACTTGTCATAATAATTATTTGTCCTAATTCCCACATTGCACAATTTTTATTTGTTCAAAGTGTCATTTGTCAATGTTTCTAAGCCATAATTTCCGTTTACACTAATTATTATTTACTCTAATTGTCATTTATCATAATTTTAAATTGCCCTAATTTTCATATAACCTAACTTTTACCTTTCCGAATTGTTATTTTATATAATTTTCAATTGCCCTAATTTTCATTTAACCTAATAATTTCTATTTTTCTTAATATTCATGTAGCCTAATTTTTATTTCTCCGAACTTCTATTCATCATAATTACCACTTATCCAAATGTCAATATGATCTAATTGCTATTTCACCGAATTACAGCTTGCCATAATTCTTATTCTCCATAAATTTCATTCAACCTAATGTCTATATTTCCGAATGTCCACGTGTCATAATTTCCATACAACAGAATTTCCATCTATCCTAAACGATTCCCGGTCAGTTTTGAAGTCGTTGTTTCTCATCTATATGAATTTTGTCTGATCGGTAAATCAAGTGTAGATGACGCTGTAAATCACTTCTTGTAGGTTATCTCCAGTTTAAATACTGAATATTAATGAGCGGCCTACTCCAATATTATGTGGCAGTGGTAAATAAGTGGATTTATTTAACAATGACAACTTTATTAGAAATTAAGTACATTGCGCGTACTCGTGTACGAACTTTCTACAATGGCTGCCGATCGACCTTCTTCCTTCGGAAGCTGACTACGTTCTGTTCTACAGAGTAAACTCTCTCCTCGCTTTTGGCTCGCTGCGCCATTGACTAACTAACAACTAGAAAGGAGACTCGGTAGTCTCTCGCTCGCTGTTAAGTTATGTCGGGTGCTAAGACCCTACATTCTTAGCACATGAAATAAAGTGGGCGCTAAATTTCAATCAGGTTTTATATGATGGGATGAGAGAAATCTTTGCAACTGCGCGAATGAAAGCAGTAAAAACATAATTTATTATTAATATTGATAATGTACCAATAGTTCGGATTTTTCCAGCATCAATCAATCGGTTCTTCTTAATAATGGAAAATTTATTTGTGGAATTCAATTTTGAAAAATTAACATTGCAAAAATTGTTGTAATAATATAATAATAAATATATATTTTTAGAATACTGTTTGCATAACCTTTAGAACAGTAAAGGTAGAGAAAATTGTTAAATGTTTTACGAAATGCATTCCTAAAAAGTGTAGTGACAACTTAAACTTTCCATTCCATGAAATTACATACATTAATAATAATTTATATTTTTACTGTCTGCATTTGCACAGTTGCAAAGGTTTCTCTCATCCTATCATATAAAACCTCATTTAAATTTAGCGCCCACTTTATTTCATGTGCTAAGAAATGATTTACAGCGCCATCTACACTTGATTTACCGACCAGACAAAATTCATATAGATGGGTAACAACGACTTCAAAACTGACCGGAAATCGTTTAGGACAGATGGAAATTCTGTTGCATGGAAATTATGGCACGTGGACATTCGGAAATATAGACTTTAGGTTGAATGAAATTTATAGAAAATAACAATTATGACAAGCTGTAATTCGGTGAAATAGCAATTAGATCATATTGACATTTGGATAAGTGGTAATTATGATGAATAGAAATTCGGAGAAATAAAAATTAGGCGACATGAATATTAGGATAAAATAAAAATTAGGTTAAATGAAAATTAGGTCAATTAAAAATTATATAAAATAGCAATTCGGAAAAGTAAAAGTTAGGTTATATGCAAATTAGGGTAATTTAAAATTATGATAAGAGACAATTAGAATAAATAATAATTCGTATAAACAGAAATTATGGCTCAAAAACATTGACAAATGACACTTCGAACAAATAAAAATTATATAATGTGGGAATTAGGACAAATAATTATTATGACAAGTAATATTTCGAAAACATGGAAATTGGATTAAATGAAAATTAGGATACATAAATATTATTGTGTATGTAAATTCGGAAATGTGAAAATTATGCGAAATGAGAATTCGGTAAAATAAAAATTATGATAAATGGCAATTAGGACAAATACATCTTAAGTCAATTGAAAATTCGAATAAATAAAATTTATGCCAAACGGCTATTCGGTTACTTAATTTTCTGTCAAATGAAAATTATGTCAAGTGAAATTTGGGGAATATTCATGCTCCTCATGATCAAGGGGTATCAAGAAGGGCGTATGTCATATGTCGCATTTTGAGAAAAACTCAAAAATATTTTTGAAATAGGACAATGAACTTGAAATTTATTTTTTAATGAAATATGGTTATATTCATTGAAAATTTCGATAAAAAAGCTTTCCAAAGTACAGATAAAAAAGTTAAATTGGACGATTTTAACAGAAGTTATTATAAATTGATAATGAAAGGATGGGGTAAAACATCGAAAATTCGTGCCCCTGTATCTTGACAACCCGATGTACTGACGCACCTCCCTTTACAGAAATTGAAGAAGTTACTAGTATACTACAATTTAGCAGAGTTTTCATGAAATCGGGGATAACAATATTTTAGGCGGGTACACTGGGCGAATTTTTCCCCATATATAAAATAAGAAAGATAAAGTTAAGCCCTTGACATTGTAAAGTATATTTTTATACATAATGATAAATAGGAAGGATACTTAAAAATAAATGAATGAATCGGAACAATGGAACACTGACTCCCACTTGGCAAGAATCACTCTAATAGCAACGTAGCTTCGAGAAATGGGAAATTTGCCAAGATGTTTAATTAATTAGTTATATTGGCGTCCGAAGCACCTTTTTGAGATTGTATAACGCGTCAGAATCTAACAAGGATTCCCTTCTAGTATATTAACTGGAAAGTAACTGTTGCCTAACACATTTTCAAATTAAACCTTCTTTGATAAAAATACATAAACGCTTTGATGTAGGACTTCACTGAATTAATGGTGTCTGACGTCATAACGAGGAAAACTAAATTGAATAGTGAATTAACAAACGCTAATTTGGGTTAATATGAAGGCACTTTTTATTTTTTAAATAACGCGTTATTTTCAGAATTTCAGTTAACAGGCCGTCACCTATTCACCTTTTTTCAATTGATTGTAGGATGATTCCGGGTCATTAAAATTCCCTGAAATCACTTAAAATTTCTTGAAATCCCCTCAAATTCATTAAAATCACTAGCAAACCAATACTCGCGCTACGCGCACGATTATTTTACTTCTTACAACTTCAAGTCATTCAAAAACCAATGATATTTTCCTGATTCAAATTTAGAGATCAGGTTTGAAACAACAATGTATGCGAGATTTTAGGGACATTTCGTTACATAACTTTTTATTAGAGAGGAATTTCAAGACGTATCTAGGAATTTTAAAGGATTTTGACAATTTTCAAGTGATTTTTACGCAATCCTAAAGATTTTTAGGATTTTCAAAAGATTTCGTAGAATTTTAAGATATCTCACGATATTTTGCGGATTTTTAAAGGAATTCATGAAAGTTTAAGAGATCTTTTTAAAGCTAAGAAATTTCAAGGGATTTTAAATGTTTTGAAATTTTGAGGAATATTAACAGGTTTCTAAGAACTTTGATTCGTGAAATTTCGAGGAATTTTAAGGGAATTCAAAAGATTTTTATGATTCTTAAAAGGTTTTGTCAAATTTTGTGAGATTTCTAATAATTTTATTGAATTTTAAAGGATATAAAGAGACTTTAAATATTATCGTAGAATTTAAAGAATTTCAAGAAGTTTCTGGGAATTTTAAGAGGTTTTCACCAATTTTAAGAGATTTCAACGAATTTTAAGCATTATCGAAGGTTTTCGTGAAACTTTAAGTGATTTCAAAAGGTTTCTGGGTGTTTTAAGAGATTTTAAGGGATTTTAAAACTGGTTGTGAAGTTTCGAGGAATTTTAAGAGATTTCAAAAGGTTTCAGAGAATTTTAAGGGACTTAGGAGGAATTTTACATATTATCATAAAATTTCCAGGAATTTTGAAAGAATTCAAGAGATTTTAATAATTTTAAAAATATTTTATGGGTTTTTTAAGAATTTTGTGAAATTTTATGAGATTTCTAATAATTTTAAGGGATTTTCTGATTTTAAAAGATTTTATAGAATTTTAAGGATTTCATGGAATTTAATGAGATTTCTAATAATTTGAATGGATTTTTAAGGGACGTAAAGGGATTTTAAATGTTATCGCATAATTTTGAAGAATTTCAAGTAGTTTCTAGGAATTTTAAGAGATTTTCACAAATTTGAACGGATTTCAAGAGATTCTTATAACTTTTAAAATATTTTATGGGTTTTAAAGGATTTTAAATTTTGTCAGAGATTTTTAAGAATTCGAAGAGATTTTAAGGGATTTTAAATGTTGTCGTTAAATTTCGAAGTATTTTAAGAGATTTCAAAAGGTTTCTAGGAATTTTGAGAGATTTTAATGGTTTTTAAATAATTTTTACGAAATTTAAAAGATTTTTAATTTCGTAGAGTTTCGAGGAATTTTAAGGGATTTTGAAATATTTTAAATGATGTCGTGAAATTTCGAAGAATTTTAAGAGAATTTAAGAAATTTTTGTGATTTTTAAAAGAATTTGTGAAATTTTAAAGGATTTCATGGAATTTAAGACATGTCAAGAGATTTCTGGGAAATTTAAGAAATTTTCACGAGATTTAACGGATTTCAAGAGATTTTTATGGGTTTTAAAATATTTTATGGGATTTAAAGGATTTTAAAATTTGTCAGGTAATTTTATTGAGAGATTTAAAAAAATGTCTATACATATATGATTTTTAAAAGATTTTATAGAATTTAAAAGGATTTCGAAGTGTGTCGTAAAATTTTAAGGGATTTTATGAGATGTTTCTAATTTTTAAAAGATTTTGTGGAATTTTTAAGGATTTCATGGAATTTGATAAGATTTCTAAGGATTTTGAGAGATTTTAAATGTTAAGAAATTCGAAGAGGTTTTTAGGAATTTTTAGAGATTTTTGAGAATTTTTAACCTTGGATTTCAAGAGATTCATGATTTTAATGGTTTTTATGGTTTTTTAAGGGATTTCAAGAGGTTTCTGGGAGTTTTAAGAAATCTTAACGAATTTTAATAAGGGATTTCGAAGGTTTTCGTGAAAATTTTTTGTATAATTAGTTTGTTTTTCCTCTTTCAACTTCAAGTCATTCAAAAGCCAATCAGGTTTGCAACAATATTGTATGCGAGATTTTCGACACATTTCGTTACACCATTTTTTTAAGATTGGATTTAAAATCTTTAGACATTTCTTGAAATCCTTTTAAATATTTGCAATTTTCAATTGAGTTCTTATCAGATTTAAATGTGGCTTTTAAATGTTTTCCTATATAAAATATTTCATACCTTTAACGTTGATATAAAAGAATAAATTTAAATGTCTTTAAAATGCTTGAAATTCTTCAAAATATTTAAAAATCGTTTAGAAATATTTCAAATCACTTAAAATCATTTGAGCTTTTTGAAATTCTATGAAATTTCTGGAAATCCCTTTAAATTCTTTTAAATCGTCTTTACTTTTTGCCTGAATATTAAACATGTTTATTAATATTTATGAAAGAGTATATATTGGATTTTCAATTTCTTGAAATTCCTCTGCAGATTTAAATGCTGAAATGAAAATTACAATGTCATATATATGTATTTCTGTCGGTGCCGCGAAGCTTTGTCTGTTAATCTTCAGTTTAGGTAAACCCCTCTCGGTAACTGCTATTCATCCGGTTTTTCGACGCGCGTGTTGTTCCACCGTTAGAGGGAAAATGTACCTTATTTGTAGACGTGATTTGCTTTCCGTGCCAACTTTGAGTTGACCTGATGTCCCAAAAAATATTACCTATATACTCTGGGGAATTGAAATTAGTGTGTTTACTAAAAAAAAAAAAACCCTTATTCGCTTGCAAAACGGAAAGTTAAAGTTTCTACCACCTGCAAAGCTTGCCTGCAGATGACACAGCAATGTTTGTCATCATTAATTATTTTGATTAGAATGCACGAAGTTTTTAAAGTTGAAGACATTTAAAACGAAACACAAGAACATGAGACCATTCAAACTAATTGCATTAGCATTCTTACATTTTTTCTCTGAATCTATCCTGTTAAGATTTTTCACAACAAAAATACATGTTTGCTCAACACGCGAACACCCTCATGAAGTTGACACCTTATAAACTATACCTAAAATATCCACATTTTTTTAATGGACTCGTTTGGTGGTCCTTTGTTGGTGTTTGTTGGCGAAATTTTAACGTTCGATGGTCAAAATTGAAAAAGTTATCGATTTTTCAAATTTGAAGTGCCATTTTTCCACCCAGTGTATTTATTATTCACAAAGAACCCCTGGTAAAAGGGGCGAGGGCATCCTCGAACTCGATGACACCCCTATAAATTCGAGGTGTCACCGCCCCCCTTTACCTGAATTTTAAAGTACGTTTTCAAGAAAGTTTACCAATAAACATCACTAAACGATCACCAAACAATTTCTTGAAAACAAATTTATACTTACTTCATAGTTAAGGTGCCAATTTCACAAAGGTAGCACCCAAAATTTGAAAATTCGATAACTTTTTCAATTTTGACAAAAAACGTTAAAGCCAACAAGTATCAACAAACGACCACAAAATAACATTAAACATAATTTGTATATTTCATAGTTAAGGGGCCAACTTCACGTCGGTCACGCGAACTTCAAATTATTTTATTTTACGACTCGCAAGGGGGATGCTTCTAAGTCGGTGTAAAATGAGAATGTATTCAATTCATTTTTAAGTCAGTTAATTAAATTTTATTCGGATAATAATGAAAGATAAGCTTTTCGTAGAACCGTGAAAAATTGAGGAAATTTGGTCATTATTCGATTACATTGAGATGAAGTTGTTATAGATATTTGTTCTATTTGTCTGCTCGTAAATTCGAGTCGTCGTGAGCCGAAAGGGAATTTGTCAACCTCCAACAGTCTTAATGGGTGTGTAAAACCTTTTAGGTGTCTATCAGGCGTCCCTATTTATTTTTTTCTGGCATACATTGTTTACTCCTAAAGCCACGGGCGATCCTCGTATCTCACATTACCTAAGCCTTAGAGATTTTCTTCGCCAGTTTGCCCTTTACTGGACAATCTTTCAAGATCAATGCACTTAAAGAAAATGCCTCACTCAATTCCATATTTTAGACAAACTACAAAGGAGAGAACTTTTAGATTTATTTTTAGTCAATTATTTCTTTCCATGTATTGTACACTAATAGTAGATTTATTAATAGGAAATTAAAATCTTTTATAATAGATTTAGATAGCCATAGAACAGTATTTCGTATTTTTTTTTTTTTTGTATCTACATAAGTGTTATCGTAAAAATGTTTGTACTACTAGTTTAGCATTATAAATGATTGAACTTTATAAATGATTGAATTTTTATACTGATCTATCGCGTAACTTCAGCAAGTTACTTCCAAGTTACAATGTTGACTTCCTTTTACAGAAATTCTGCCTTCCGCGAATATTATTTATGAGTACATTATGATATAAGCTATTCTTCAGAAATTGTGTTACTTTACTGAAGACTATAATTCATGGAATAAAATGAAAATTGATTTTGCGAATTTAGATTTCACGATCTGAAGTGGAGCCAAAGGCAGGTTATTTATAAGCGACCAAACTTGGAATAATAAACACGATCTGAGTGCATATTGTCCCGCAAAAGTATTTTATTGACACACCGCAGCCTTCATTCAATCATCGAACGTCGCCAGCTCATTTCATCGTAGCTGTAATTATATAATGCAATAGCACGTCGACAGACAACCACAATGTATCTACAGACGCAGAATATGTAGTGCAGTGAATAGCATGTCGCATTGTGTCGGACATGGACACACTGGCCAAATCATACTATGAAATGCACTGTTAGGTTTTATGATCATAAAATGTATAAAAGGCATGTGATACATTATTACGTCAGTTATTACCGACCCTCGTTTGCTTCGTTTTGTTTTTAAAATAAATTAAAAACCTGGATTTTTTCAGCATCAATCAATCGGTTCTTCTTGATTAGAGAAAAATTTATTTGTGGAATTCAATCTTGAAAAATTAACATTGCAAAAATTG
>JAUESH010000042.1:1179508-1191906 GCA_032275165.1 Synergus magnus
CGAACTCTATTTTTTTAAAGCCTAATTGGATTAAAACGAAAAATAATATTTGTTTAGAGACTAAATATTTTATATTATTAAGTTAGAAAATTTGAGGGTACAATAATCTCTTGAAATTTATTTATTTCCATTGAAATTGGTTTAATACAATATAAAATCCCGAAAAATCCCTAATAATTTCTTAAAATTATATGAAATCCCATGAAAGTCTTTAAAATCAGTTAAAATCTCTAGAAATTTTTTTAATCTTTTAAAATTCCTCAAAGTCACTTGAAATTTTTTAAAATCGGGCAACGCCGGGTAAATTTCTGCTAGTAAAATATAAGATCAACAGGTTTCAGAAAAAAATAGTCGATTTTTCAAAAAGAACCTATACCTTTTGGATTATTATTATATAAAATAGAGTAAAAAATCTGCGGTTTACATAAAAAAAATAGTTTTCTACCATCCTTCAAGTGTAAATGTGAATCATACTTTTTTTTATAAATATATTTAAGTCTTACATACAATCTTAACTTATCGGATTGGCAGCACAAATTCTCGTTAACCGCAACATGGATCCCAACAGCTTTTATAATAAAAAATCCGCTTCCTTCTCATTTATTTTCCCCTACTTTTCTATAGTACTGTATAGCAAAAAAATTATGATTCCTACCGCTACCTAGTGTGATTCATCCCAAAGCGCACTGATTTTTCTCTCTGACAAAAAAGAACCAAAAGAACCTGATGATGACTGACACTTCCGCATTTATACCTTCTGAAATTGTCAGTTTGTCACTAAGAAACATTCCGACACTTCTTTTTTTTTTAATTGTATATTTTCGTCTCCGAACTAATTATAATGGTTTTTTCAAATTTCTGTCTTCAAATGAAATTTTTTCAGGGCGTTAAGGGTTCACTTTTTAAACTTAAATTTGCATACGAAGTAAAAAAATACATAATTTTAATACTTTTTGTGTAAAACGAAGAATTTTAAATCTCCCCTTAAAATTCCATTTCTTATTTGTTGAATAAAATGAATTCGAATTTTCAAATTAAAAATTGGATCCAACACCCTTAAAGTAATTAAATTTTTTGCTATTATGTAACGTATACCAAAGCTAATAAAAATCCCATCCGCACCTAGCACAATTTACAAGAGTTGAAAAAATATACATGCAGAGATAAATAAAGCAGAGAAGAGGAAGCAGTGTAAAAAATACAAGGACAGGAGTTCGCCTTCCAGGTTCTGCTTTTTTCAGTTTATCACATGTATGTATTTGTTTCCAGTATTCTATACACATAGCAATACATTATGAAAGTATGAAAAATAAATAATCAAAAAGATCAAAATTTAATAAACAATATTTTTTAAACCACCTCATTAATTTGCATCTGAAAAATTGCATTGCGAATTTGTGATCTAATTTTCACTATACCTCAATCAGTGAAAATTCACTGATTCAGTGTTTGAACTTCCAGTCACATTTCAATCATTTTCCATTATAAAAAGTTACTTTCAGCAGTCTTACTGCAATTTTAGCAACTGTTCCTACTAGAAAATGAATGAATCAATCGGAATGAATTCGAAGCAAGTTTTCATTCCGAATCAATCAATCAATCATGATCTATTGTTGCGATAGCGTTACAAGGGGGGAGCGAGGGTCCAAAAATCGTAAAAAAAAACATTGCGTAATAAATGGATGACCCCTAAGTAAGAGATGATGCGTAGAATGGCTTTTGCAGACACCTGCAGACGCACGAGATATTTCGAAATCGAAGACTACTCAAGAGAGAAAATTTTGAGGCTCGTTGATTTCTCTTAGACGAGAATCAAGAGCTTTTGCTCGGCGATTGAATGAATGCCTCGCGAGTTAGTCAGCGTCGCGGTGCTAAATTCGGCGGACGCCTGGCGTCGTGCCAGAAGAACCACCCAGCGCACCAACCTGCTTCGTGTTCTTCCACCAACAGACAAACGCACGAGAAAACGACGCCATTCTCTACCTTTTCTCGTTTCCATTTCACCCTTTTATTATTTTATTATTTCTTTTTTATTTCATTTCCCTACTGAATGTCCCCGACGACCGGCGTCGCTTCAACCCTAGTGCGAATTGCCGGAGCTGAACACACGGCCCAGGCCTGGTCCAATTTCGGCAGCCGAAGATCGGCTAATGTTATTGGGCCAATATCGGCATTTTAATCGGCTCAGTGTTGTGCCAGTACTGGCTGCCTATATTGACTATTTAAATTTGTCGATCTACCGCCGATGTTTTGCCTAGAAACGGCGCATTATTGGGCCAAGTGCATTGGCGTAGGAACCGGGGGGGCAGGGGGGCACCCTCACAAGTTTTTACAAAGAAGGGCAGAGTATACTTTTTGCCCCCCCATCTTTTGAAAACATTAATACAGACAAAGCACGGTTACATTGAGAGATAGGTGTACAAAAATTTCATAATCAGATTTGCCCTCCCAATAAAAATTACCTTCCTACGCCTATGGCCAAGTGTCACTTTTACTACGGAAAATAATGTTTTACGAAGATCAGCCAAAGTCTGGCCCAATAATGGAACATTGCTGGACCAATATTGGTATCGGCAGCCAGCGAGCAGCCAGTGTTGGGCCGATAATGGCAGCCAAGCCTTGGCTGCCAAGTGCAGGCCATAGTTATCATTCCGTCATTGGCGCGATACAGCAGCCGAGCTTCGGCAATATTTGGCCGACTCTGGGCCAATGCTGGGCCGTATATGATTTCGCACTAGGGAAGGTTTGGAGTCTTTCAGAAAACGTCCGCAAATTCAGTAGACACTTCTGAGTTTCATTTTCCAGTAGAAAAAGTTGATTTCTGCCGGTCCGGGTTTTGGGTCAAGTCGGGGTTTCGGTTCGGTTAAGGATTTCGGGACTTGTGGTAAATTTAATTTCCAAAGATATAGTAAAAGATGTCGATGAATATTTGAGGAAAGATTTTGAGGGATTTTAAAAAGATTCCAGTGATTTTTGAGATTTCAAGAAGTTTGAATAAGTGGCACAGGATTTTAAGAATTGAGGAATTATTTGATCAGTTTCCAAAAAAGATGAAAGGATTTTCTATAGGTTTCAAAAGATTACATAATATTTTAAGATATTTTGGGGCACTTCAGGGAGTTTAAAAAAAATTCCAATTATTTAGAGGTATCTTGAAACGTCTTGAAATCCAAAAAATATTTAATTTTGAAAATCGTTCGAATCCCATAAAACCTCTTAAATTTTGTTGTAATCAATGAACATTCTGTGAAATCTCCTAAGATTTTTTAAAACTCTTTGTAATCCCAAAAAATACCTAAAGTTTCTACATAATCCCTCAAAGTCGTTAAATATTTTTTAGAATCCGTTGACAGATTCCAGAATTATTCAAAACCTTTCAAAACTCACAAAATTTCCATAAAATCCTTTGACAATTTTTGTAATCTCTTAAAATTTTTAAGAAATTCTTTAAAATCTTTAGAAACGGCTTGAGACTCCGTAAAATACCTAAAATTTCTTTTTAATCCCTCGGAATCGGCATAAATCTCTTAGAATCCGTTAAAACGCATTGAAATTATATGAAATCATTTTAAATTCTCGGAACTTCCGTTAAATCAGTTGAATTAATGAAATTATTAGAAATAGTGAATAATAATAAGATCGACGGCCGTAGCTTTGGGTGATTATTGGCTCGGCCTAGATCATGGAGGTTAAGTACGTTCGGGCGTGTTTAGCACTCGGATGGGTGACCGTTCGTGATGTTAGTTGTTTTTTCAATATGTTTAACTAGTCTCAAACAGAAAACCAGTCGAGTCTATAGTTTTCTTTGATATTTCAACATTATTCGATAATATTTTTTTCGCTCTCTAACAGTTTATACACACTTTGTACTTTAATTGAATTTGAAAAGCATCCGAAGGAACAGGTGTCTTGTGCCGCCATCGTCGTCGTATCGACGTCGCATCCGAAAATAAAGCAAGGAACGTCGGGCACTTTCTGACGCAAGTAACATGTTCGCCAAACGAAACGACGCCCACTTTTGTTCAAAATTTCGTCTCTATCGTTCCGTCAAATACTAACTTGTACATCATCCAGAAAGTTCAAGAAGAAATCTCGACCTAAAAAATAGGCAAAGTAGAGTTTTATAGCTATTTAAATTTTTCATATCTATATAATTGATCTTATTTTTTGTGCAACTGGTCGTTTTGTCAATATTTTTTAAAATATTGATTGTTCACGCCATGAAAAATTCCCTATAGCCCCGCTGGGAATCGAACCCAGGTCATCAGATTGTCGATCTGGTGCTCTACCCACTAAGTTATGGAGAGCGGAGAGATTAGTTTTTGACAACTTTCTACATTGAACATCAAAAAGAAGAATTTAACTTTCAAATTTATGTCTTAAATTTTGTTTGTTATCTGAACTTTTATCTGTTGTTTAAACATTTATCAAGACATTTACCTGTTCTCTGAACTTTAAAATTTTTCAAAATCAACTAAATTTTTCCCATGAAATTCCCGGACAATTCCCGCATTTTTCCCGCTTATAATTATAAGGTCCCTCTTTGATAGAATCATCATCAGTCATCATAGTACCTATTGGCACTAAAAAAAGGTGATTTTTTAAATAAAATGAGAATGTAAATAGGTGAAAAATAGGTTTAAAAAGAGTTTCAGGATTTTTGTAAGATTTCAAGACATTTTTAATTACTGGCACTGGTTACTAAAAAAAAGCCTGGGTTGCATGGCATGCAGTGACTCAAAGTGTTCATTATGGAAAGTGTGCGGTTAGTCAGAGTCGACTGTACCTCTCCCTTGAAATGTGAAAAAATTAAGAAGCCTTTCGGAAAAGACGGCGTTTTTTTCAAAGAATATAAAGAGAACGATTCCGTCTAAAATAATCCCCGACTTCCTGAATGCTGAAAAATTTTGGAAGAATCGAGAGGTGGTTTGTAAAGTAGGAAGCGCGCGTGGCTCTTGTAAATTATATCCCTCGCCCACACACCCTTGAATCTGTTGTTTCTAGCTCGACTTTCTGAAAAAGGACAAAAGCTCAGACTCAGACTCACTATTTAAGTTTAAAAGCGTAAAAGAAGGAGGGACTTTAGAAGGGGTCGAGGGAATCGTGTTTGGCCTCGGCATGGGGTTGCTGAGCTATTTCAGTCAGTGCCTGGTGCAGCTGTCGCTACTCCGGGTAAACCACCTCCCGGTTCGCTGCACCACGGTCATCCTCGAGGTAAGGAGTCTATAGGTACAGAAATTCCTGGCTTCAAGAGTACGACGACCTCTTGAGCTTTTCGACATCTCGGAGACCTTGAAAGAACTTTTCTTCTTCCTCTTCTTCGTCTTTTTGGAATTGTTATATTTAGGGAAAACCCAATTGCATGGCCACCAGAGATACTGCAGTAAAAAAGAAGAGAGAGTTTTTTCGATCGGCGGGGGTGATTTTTTCTGAAACTACTGAATCGATCCTTCTAAAATTTAAATCACATATTCTACACATGAATAGTTCTCGGGTGACCCATAACCGTGTTAAAATATTAATTTTTACGATTTTTTTTTGCAAAAAATAGTGAAAAACAAAAATGGTTTTTCTTTTTTTTTGAAAATTTTCCGCCATTTCGTTATTTTTCAAAAAAAATTAATTGTCAAGGGTCACCCGATAGCCATTGTCATACTGAATCTGAAACCATTTAACTTTTTTGTTTCAGATAAACCGTTATAAAGTTATCACTCCCGCCAACAGCATACCTACTTTTTGAGGAGTAATGTTTACCTATCATTTTTATTTTTAAAAAGAGATTAAAATAAATAAAAACACATTTTTTTTGTAATTTATGAGTGCATTCATTAGCCCAAAAAGTTTTATATCAATGACTATAATAGTAACCTCTAGAAAAATTCATAAAAATAGCCTTTTTTTTAGCGCATGAACCAGAATGACCCCTTAAAACGGTCTATCAAATTATTAATTTCAAGACCAAGCGGGTGTACACTGTACATCTATACTTCTGATTTCAACATATTTCAATGATTTCCGAAGATTTCACTGACTTCAGGAAATTTCAAGAAAATTCAAATGAATTCACGTGAATTCAAGTGAATTCAAGTGACTTCAAGTTGTCAACCCCTCGTCTAATAAAGATTTCACTGATTCTCAGACTTTCACTCTGAGAATGAAGTGTCAGCCATGTTTTTAAAGCTTGGCCTGAAGAAAGTCTGCAGATTTTGTACAAATGTTCGTCACTTTGGTTTAGAAAGGTGACAAATCAGGAGTTCGTTCTACCGGATGTGCGAAGAGACGAGGAGGATAGTTGAAGTAAATTCAAAACAGGAACGCAGCAGTCAGAAATTCCCATTGGCATTCAGCCAACATTTTATTTACTGGACCTCCTACTCATCTTCCAGTCTTGTCATCCACCGACTGGAGGAAGCCACCCGCAAATTTTCATTTTGCAATTTACATCTACATGAGCACTTTCCCCGAATTGCTTCACGGAAGTGAAACTTACTAATGCTTCTACTAATGGATCATAAAGTTAGCAGTAATCAAATAACAGCTTGTGCTTTGAACAAGACTTTAAAACAAGACGGCCATAAACTTTATTACGTACTAGCAATAATATATGCGTGCTACAGCGCGCGGGAAATGTTGCATGGACAATAATTTATAATATGAATTTTAAAACTAAATAAAGTTCTTTGTCCTCAATGTTCAATTTCCTAAATATTTTATTCATGTACTGCTTAAATTGTAAGAGGGATCGAACCCTGTCATAAATTGGAACAGAGTTTTTTCTACCAATTTTTTAAGTACTTTTATGTTTCTTTTGAAAAACGGCACGCACCACAAACGTAAACTAACTAACTACGTCTTACTTATATGTACCCAATCATTTAGACTTCCAAAAGAAAATACTCAATATCTCTTCTCCAAAGAGTTTCATTCCCAAAAACACACTACTCACTCAGCTTTTAGCTCATCATTTTTTTGCGTATTTTGTTTACAACCCTCTGCAGCGCGCTCTAGATAAATCTACCGAATGAGGGGTACCTACAGCAGGGAAAGATGAAGAATAATACAAAAAAAAAGAGAAAAACAGAAAATAAGAAGTGACTGAGGAAGGCAAAGATGTAGTCGACCGGAACGACTCTTAATTTAGTTCTGGGTGCAAAAGGTTAACGCTATGGGGAGCACTTATAAATCTGTGGAAGTCGTCGACATATAGACTACATATATAGATTATAAAGGCATACGTATATGCATATATAAAGGAAGTGGGGAAAAAGAGGGGGGGAGGTAAAAGTAAGGGGGTTTTCGAGGGTTTTGAGCACGGATCAAAGAGTGCGTTGGCTCGTGTTGCTCTGTTGGTGAGGAGGATTTACAATCTACAGGAACAGGGGTTAGTGGGGGAGGAAGTCGAGACAGTTCCTTCCGGAACAGCAACTCACAGCAACCGGCAGCCGCCTGGATGGTTTCAATCCCCTTCAATCCCTTTACTTTGTTTTTCTTCAGTTTAGTTTTATGCAGACTGCAGACGCGCACCCACTTTCCAGTCCAGTTTAACCACTCCGTGCACCAATGTGCAGAAAAAACACCTTGAATAAAAATAGGATCTTTGTTTGGGCCAATGGCAGATCTGAACGACCGCTGACGGCCCAACCTGCACGTTGCGCTGTTCAACTGTCCCAAAAAAGACTTCTAACCACTATTCGACCACCATCCCCTGTAAAAAGGAAGAGATTTTTAATTCAGTATTGCAGCTTTTTTGAATTCCTCTTAAATTCTTTTGAATTCATCCTCAATTCCTCTGAATGCTTTTGAATTATTTTGAACTCGCCTTGAGACCTTTTGTAATTCATCTGGAATTATCTTCACCCAGAAACCCTTTTTCTAGAACTAAAGAAACTTTCTTTGAATCAAAGAAATTGTAGTATTAATAAGGTAAATGCGCCAGTAATCGTCACAGCTTTAGTTATTGTCAGATGGCGTAATATTTTCCATAAAACAAACATTCCTGTTGCCTCCATATGAAAAAAATATAATTTTTAGCAAGTTTAAATATCCTGTCATCGAATTAACGATTCGATTACTGAAAGAGCCATTTTTTGTCCCTGACGATAACTAACGCATTTGGATTATTTGAAAAGAAACATTTCTTTAATACTAACAAATTCTTTTTGAATTAAACAAACAGTTTCTTTAAATTAAAATAATTCAAAATAATTTTGTTTCAATCAAGTAAACTTTGTTTAAATGAAACAAAATTAGTTTAAAAGAAAGAAAGTTTTCTTTAATATAAAGAAATTTTTACTTTGGATTATTAAAATAAAAGTTTTGATTTAAACCAAGTTTTTTTCTGAGTGTTAAATTATCTTAAATTTATTTTTAATTCTTTGTAACTAGCAATATTATACGCGCGGGAAGAATTCCATGGGTAATTAATAATCAATAATTCTAAGGAATTTCAAGGGGATTGACGAAGTTTCTTTGGATTTTCAGGAATTTTAAGCGATTTAACGAGATTTGACAGTATTTTAAGTAGTTTTAAGGAATATTAAGGGATTTTACTAAAGTTATTAGGGTTTTAAGGAATTCTAAGGAATTTCAAGGGATTTGGCGACATTTTATTGGATTTTAAGGAGTTTTAAGGAATTTAACGAGATTTATTGGTATTTTAAGTAATTTTAAGGGATTTCACGGTTCATGGGAGTAAATTAATAATTCATTATAACAGGAAAAAAATTACAGGAACTCCTGTAGTTTTTTTGCTGTTATATTATTTCTTATATCATATAATTGTCATGATTTTCCTCTTGAATCTCTTAGAATTCACCTTTAATTTACCCTTTTTCTCTTTTGACCCTCGGTAGAGTCTTGGCTGAATTTTTAAAACACGGGAAAAATTCAGGGGATTGATTCACCACCAATAAGCGGTACGTCATTCTGTTCGCAGGTGGTAGGGTGGTTCCTGAAAACGCACGCACACGAGCACGTGCGTGCCTTGCAGACGATGTGGCTCAAAACCAGAAGCGATCAGCTGGCTGGCCATTCGGTACATGCAAAGAGATAAAAACGTGGTTCCCCCCTCGAACTCAGCACCCGCATCCTGTGCCACCAGCCCCCCCTAAATAAAACCCAGCTTGTCCATTTTCATTCAGAAATAACGCGAGTCACTGGGCAGACTCTCTCATTCACATAAAAGAGGCATCGCGATTGGCAGATATCGGAAATTCAATAATATTCAGCTGCCACTTGTGTCACCACGACAAGGTGGTAAAATTTTACCCCTTTTTGCTCAAGTCGATTAGGGTGCGCATTAAAAATCTCAATTTTTGAAACGTTACTACCAAATTTTGCTCGTTTTGGTGAAAATTGCCCTAAAATTTGTAGAGCGCTATCGTTACCGTTACTTTTTTTAAACTCTTTTGAAATCGCTTGAGATTTCTGAAAATCAAATAAAATCCGTTAAAATCTCTTGAAATTTTTTTTTTATCGATTTAAAAAATTAAATTTTTGAAATTTATAACTGAAATTTCCTACAAAGCCATATATTTCAAAAATTTAATTTTCAAAATCGGTTTTAAAGACAACAGGGGCCAGCCGGAACGGTCACCTGAATTTTATAGGCCCCTACACTATCTAGAGGCTCAATTATTTTAAATTCTTTGCAGAACTAAAAATTCTTTGAAAATCTTAACGAAAGCTTCGGATTGAAGTTCATTCTGAACCAATCCGAAATTTTCCGAATCACTCATATTCATTCAACAGTTGTATTCTGATCTAATCCGAAGGAAGTTTTCAATCCGAATTAATTCGAGGTCCATTCAAAATCAATCTGAACTTTTAATCCGAATGAATCCGGTCAATCCAAATTAATCAGAACTTTCAATCAGAATAAATCCGGTAAATCCGAATTAATCCGAATTTTTCGGAATCATTCGAACTGATTCGGATAGACTCGATTAATTTGGATTGAAAGTTCGGATTAATTCTGATTAATTCGGATTGACCGGATTCATTCGGATTACAAGTTCGGATTGATTTTGAGTGGACCTCGGATTAATTCGGATTGAAAACTTCCTTCGGATTAGATCGGAATGAAACTGTTTGGTCCGGATACAAATTCCAGAATGATTCGGAAAATTCAGAATGAATTTCAGAAGTTCAGAATGAATTTCAATCCGAAGCTTTCGCTAGGGAAGAAAATTCTTTGTAGAACTGAATGCTACGCAGAAAAAAATCTGTTGAATCTACAGATTGAAATCTGTAAAATTTACAGATTTCTTCTGTTAAATTTACAAATTCTCAATGCTTAGAATCAAAAGATTTTATAATCTGTAAATATAACAGATTCTTTCTGTTATGTTAGCACATGACTCTAACAGAAACTGTTCTGTAAATCTTACAGATAGAGTTATAAGATTAACAGATTTTATCTGTTAGAATAGCAGAAATGTCCAGCAGATCTGAATCTGTAACTTTAACAGATTCATTTTTCTGCGTGTGGCAGCAGGCATGAGTGTGGGTGTATGTTGAAGGGAAGTAGCGATGGACCAAGCCTGGAAAAAGAATAAAGATGATGCGAAAGAGAACAAGAGAAAAAGAGAAAAACAGAGAAAGAGAGGGGAACAGGGTGAAGGAAGAAGGAAGAGGGGGAGGATAAAAGAAGGGCGCGTGGCGGTCGCGTGCCGGTTGGCGCTGGTGACTCGGTGTCTGCGACCCTCTCAGCCTCCTGTCTCCGACCCTTCCCTCATCATGCCTTCATCCTTCCTCAACCTCGATCTCATCCCCTTTGACTCGTCTCGCCAACCTACTTCGTTCTCTATCATCTCTCCACTCTTCTGCCTCTCGACCTCGACACCGTCCGGATGTCGAACTGTCGAAGAGATTAAAGCTCTAATCGTAATTCCACCTCTCGGATCGGCTCACTTAAGACCTTAAGCTTAACTACTTGAAGCATGGATCCTGAAAGATTGAATGATTTTACAATAGTGGTTTCAAAACACTAGAGATTCTCAGACTTCTCAAATAATTTATCAGAGGATTTTTCCTTTATTATTGAAACTAATATATTGAAGTAAATTAATCCTGCTCTCTCAATCTGAATTAATAAGAATTTAACTAATTGAATTAGTAGCCTTATATTGGATTACTAAATTAATAATTTCTCCACTTTCTGCTAGAGATTTTGACACATTTTAAGTAATTTTAAAGTCCCATATTTAAATAACTTTTTTTTTTATTTTTATGATTTTAGATTTTATAGAATTTTAAGGAATTTTAAGAGATATTAACGAATCTTAAGGGGTTACAAAAGGAAATTTTTCATTTTTAAAAGATTTTGTAGAATTTTAAAGGATTTCATGGAATTTTAAGTGGTTTGAAGGGATTTTAATGTTCCTCATAGAATTAAAAAAAATTTTAAGGCTGTTGGAGCATTTTCAAAAATATATAAATTGCTGTAGATCACTCTAATCCGCCATTTTTTTCGAGCATTTTAAAAATATCATTTTGAGACCACAAAAAAAATATTTCGCCATTTTTTGGAGCTTATTTAAAATTTGTTGTCCGATGCTGCAATGTCCCATGCCTTAAGGGATATATTTTATTTTTAAAAGATTTTGTGAAATTTTAAAGGATGTCAGCGAATTCTAAAGTGAAGAGTTCTGTAGCATCTGTAAATGTTACATTGGCGATCTCTGCATCTGAAAATGGTGGAGTTCAAACCTCTTCTTTCCTATTTAAAAAGAGTGATGTTATACCATATCCATATTTGAATTAGTAAGAAACTACTATTAATTAGTAAGATTAAACTAATTCAGATTGAGGTAGGCGGGTGGATACAGTTGAAAAAAGAGTTAATATAAAAGAAGCAATGATTTCGCGAACGTCCTCATAACAAACAAGTTTGATAAGTGATAGGTATGCGGGTTAACGATTGGGAACAACGTAAGCGATTGATGTGCGATTGATCGGCCTGACGTAATTTGCAGGTTTCTCTTTGGCAGGTTGGCTACTTCGAAAAGGGACACAGGTTGTGTCCGGATCTATTTCTAATCATTGGCAGCAAGTAAATTCATGGATCTATCTCTATCGTTCGCAACTACCTAAAGCTTAAGTAAACAATTTATTTTGGCTACAATCTCTCGATGACGTCCGCTAATACACTTTTATTTATTCTAATACTAATCTCGACACACAATAACAGCAACAGTAACAATGAATCGTATTTTCCGACACTTTGATTGATTTTAATAAGTTTCATGACGAGTTTCATGATCACGTTGTCCGAAGTCTAAGTTTCTATTCGAGACTTAAAAAATTGAGTAATTTTTATGGCTACTCTCTTAATCTGAATCAGTGGAATTTCACTGATTCTCAGCTATAAGTATACCACTGATTCAATCAGCGTATTT